>PDNB01000002.1:0-251030 GCA_002573585.1 Helicocarpus griseus UAMH5409
GGTTAACTGGCGACTACGCTTCCCTTGGTGATCAAGCACGATAAGGCACTCAAGAGGAACCTAACCTTGAACCTCTTGTGGTGAACGCTTGCCGAGAACGAAGTCCGTAGCAAGAAAATGTTCAAATTAATTGTGATCAGAAAGATAAGCTTTTATAATTTTAAAAATAAAAAATGTTCTTATATATATAATAAGATTCTCTGAATAGCTTAGATAGCTCACTTGTTCTCAAGCTATCAAAGCTATCATGCTAACACAGATAGCTTGCTCACTCTTGAGCTATCAAGATCATGTGACCTCAGCTTATAGATGTTTCTTCCTTGTTCTTCTCTGCTAGCTCTGTGTTCCCCGGAGCCTTCATGTTCAATGATTTCTTGGGTCGTTATGTTGGCCCATAACACAAAAGTTGATGATAATAAGAAGAAGCTAGAATGGCGAGGAGAAAGATGAAGATATGAAGAATTAGTCATCCTGAGTTTTCCTCACAGTATTTAGCACACAGAAGTTGAAACTTTTGATAGCGACCTCGGTAGTATCCCTGGTCTCCCAGCTGCACACGATGTACGGAGGGAGTTAGCCAGTTTGTGACTACGCAGTGGAGGCGGACTAGCAAAGAAGGAAGCCGAAGGTGCCAAGCTGTCAACAGATCAATAATAATAATATTATTATTAATCTCATGGAAGTATGTACTTCGTACTAGCACAGCATGTCCCAAAGATAATAATAAGGAAATTGATACCAACGATAATACTTTCTGGAGACACCGCTGATTCAAACCCCAATCCTGCAATCCCCTTGAGGCTTTTCAGGAGCGAGCCAGAAGTTCGCCGCTTCTTCGACGAAGTTCGTTCGTGAATCGTCAGCAAGCTAACCAAAGATTAATTCTCCCCAATATTAAACAATGTCCCTACCCCCCACCCCCCGTGCGGTGAACCCGCAATTCCCTTCGGCAAAACAGTCGACGGCGGCGTGGATCCTCATTTAGAAGTCCGCGCGGTGGGTTGTCAAAGCTTTTTCTTTTTTCTTTTTAGTTTAGGTTGGGCTTTGCGAAGGCTAGCTTGTGGAACCAATCTTCGGCCGCTTCTTTTCCCCCCTTTGCCCGATACTACGACCTGGAGCAGTTATTATTATTTAATAATATCAAAATGTGTTGAAGGAGGTGTTTAATAATAGTTGAAGGGATATTCAAGCAAGGTAAGTAAGTTATATATAAGCCAAAGAGAACCATGTTGCGAGACAATATCCATGGATCGTTTGGCAAGGAGTAATAATAATGGCGTGCATCAGTGGCGTGGGAAGAAGGGGATCGGTGACAGGGAACAGAGTTGGAGTAATATACGGCCAATGAGGGTAGAGTATGAGAGAAAGAATTCTCCTTTTTCATTTTATCATTTTTGCGTTTTTCTTTCTTTGCTTGATGGAGGGACTTGAGTCCGCAGACAAGCTGGGGACTCGCCCGATGTCTAGATAGACGTGAGGGATCTTTCAAGATACAATACTGATAATAATAAGGGTCTCAGTCTATATGCGAAACATGATACGGGGTATAGATAAGTCCTATGATGTGTGGCAGGTGCATATATCACGATGTCCCTGAAGCAAACCTGTTTCACAGCGCCTGAAGAAAAGGGAGGGGAGATGTAGATATAAATAGCCCTTCTTATTTGACGCCGTATGATTGAACCTCCAAAGATGCCCTCCTTTTAAGCAAAGGGTCCATTTTGTTTGTAGATGAGTGGCTGGCCTGTGGCTGATCAGTAGCAGCAGAACAGACCAGTGGAAAGAAAGGAATAAGGAAGAAGAAATAATAAATAGTACCTGTTTGTTTTCTAGTCTGCACTGCAGTGTGTTGCGCTATTATCAAGAATAATAATATACTGATTCAGAAACATCTCTCTCTCTCCCTCCCTCTCACTATCCTCTTGCTTGTGACCAGCTTGCTGGTGGTGTATATATCCAGATCTCCGGATAGCAGCAGCAGCAGCAGCAGCAGCAGTTGTACAGACCCAGCTTCTTGTCCTTCCTTCGGCCGTCCTTCTGCTGCCAGTCAAAGGTTGTCTGTCTGTATCTGTACCTGCATTCTCCTCGTCCGATTCCCTTCTCTCCCCCTCCCATCTGATTAAATATCCCTACCACCGCCCACACCAACAGACTGGCTGCGATATCCACCAACGACAACAACAACATCCAACCAGTGTGTGGACAAAGGCAGCGGCTTATGAAAGAGCGAAAAGGGAGTGGGATGTGCCAGAGAGGAGTCAGTTTGGCGAAGACCAGGCGCTTTTGTTTGTTGGGTATTTGACTTTTGGACACTTGAATTGAGTTTTAAGGGGGAGTAAGTTTCAAAAGCCTTCAGACACCTTTGACGACTTTGGATATTTGTTTACTTAATTTATTATACCAGAGCCTGAACAACAAAAAGAGAGCGAGAGAGGCTAAGAGGCTGCTGCGAGTGTTGCAGAACTACTACTAATAAGATAATAATAATAATAACTAAAGCCCTGGCTAACAACAGTCCAACAGAATTAGTGCCGATAGTTGGGCCAGTGCTAGTTTTGTTGGCGCGAGTGTGCTTGCAGGCATGTTGCAGCGTCGGCGGCAACAGCGAGAACAGGGAGACCGAGACAGAGAAGAAGACGACGGCTACGACTACGGCTACGACTACGGCTATGACCATGACTATGGGAAGATGAGGATGAAGAAGACAAAGAACCACCACTCGTCCTCCTCCTCTGACGCCATTAATATCCCCCAGCACCAGCACCAGCAGCGGCCATACCGCCATACTCCGCACTCCTCCATCTCGTCGCCCATCATATCCACCTCTCCCCTGCTGCTAAGAGGAGCCTCCTCGTCCTCGTCCTCCCCCCCTGCTGCTGCTGCTGCGGGTCTTGCTCCCTTCAAACACAGTAGCAACAACAACATCATCAACCATCGTAATCCCTTCAACTCCTTGATGCCCGCCTCCTTGATCCCCAGGGATTACCTGACCCAGCCTAATAACCATCATACTAACCTTAATAATAATTCTTCTTTCTTCAACCACCCCAACGCCAACTCAAACTCCATCGCCAACTTCCGTCCTGTCCTCCCTCCTGTGCATACCTCCTCCTCCACCACGGCTCCCACTCTCGCCCACCCCAGGAGCCGCCCTCAGCTATCCTCTCCCTCACCCTCCCAACCTCCTCCTGGTTCCGCGACTACAACAAGTACAACCTTCCGATCGTCTTCCCCGGACCAGGAGGATTCGCCGCCATCTCCAGTCTCCTCCATCTCTCCTACGTCTACTCTCAGGGCTGCTCCCTCGGCTGGGTCTTCCAACGCCTCTCCTGTGTCTCCTATCTCGCCAGTTTCCCCCTTTTCTCCTATACCCAGCTCAACTTCCACCCAGGTCTCGGCTTTCCCGATTCCCCCTACCACCACCGTCACGGACCGCTCCTTGAACCTGCCGCCAGAGGCCCTCAAGTACCCTCCCGTTCCCCCAGACCGACCGGGCGGCTCGTCGCAGCTGCGGGGCGCCAATGGGAATATGCAAAAATCATCCTCCTACGACCAACTGCGAAAGGCATCTGATCCGCCTCGCCCACTCGCAATGAATAATACCAACAACAACAACAATAATAATAATCATGACAAGATAAATAATGCTGGTGGTAGTCGTGTTACCTCGCCTTCTAATCCAGCCCTCTCTTCCGTAGGAGAGCGCATACGTGGAACGGTGCCACGGACCTCATCAATCGATTCCGCAATCTCCTCCATCTCCTCTGCCCATTCGCACAAATCCTCCGTCGACGCCATTAATGTCTCCCCGGACGACGTCGCCAGGCTCATTGCCACTGCCGGCTCGGCTGAAAATCTCATCATACATATACTTAGAGAGAATGAGCAGAGAAGGGCGCAAAATAAGAAGCTATGGGAGCTAGTCAATAAGCAGCGCGAGATGCTATTTGGGCTAAACCATGATCTCGAACGTGCCATCAAGGATAAAGATACCTACAAAAAGAAGCTCAAAGAGCCACAGAGTAACCCGCCACCACTACCTGTTGCGACTACGCAGGCGACTGGTGAACTTGCCGCTGTAGCTGCCGCTGCCGCCGCTGCCGAAGCAGATGGCAATTCACCCATGGGTAAGAGGGCGCAAGAATCTATATTTGACTTCATGTCTTACGCTTCTTTTAACGATGCCTATTCTGACTGACATGATTGTAGACTCGACTTCTGGGCATGATCGGGCAAATCTCTTGTCGGAAGGGGCTGTGCGGAGCTCACCTGATAATTCCACAATGTTTCCTTCGCCTTTGCATGTCGACCACTCGCATACCGACCATTTACCTGCAAGAAGAGAGACCCCTGGTTCAGATCCATCTACTCCCTGTGATGCCCCTCGAACAGAGCAGCCAGGGCCCACCCAGCAATCGCGCGACTCGCCTACAGACCCTTCCATCCATGAAATCCACAGGAGGCAAGCTCAGGCTTCTGGTAGCGGCAGCAATTCTAGCGGTACAGCTAGAAAAGCAGGTTCTTCGAATAATACGCTTCCTGCAAGTCTGCGAGCTGGTGGGCCTGGTAATCAGAAGCCAGTGCCACCTCCCATTAGGAGACCACCCCCCGCGCCATTAAACCTCAGCCAAGCCGAACGAATGACCATCCAATCTCAGCAAGCAAACGTAGCGATTGAAGACAATTCGGATTATGATGATGCTTTGGAGGTAGACGAGATCTCCAAATTAATCGAGAAAAGAGGTAGGAGGAAAACAAGAGAAGAGGACGACCGGGAACGCGAGGCTCTTCTGCTCCAGGAGAAAGCTGCTCGCAGCGCATCTAACAAGAAGAAATCGAAATCGGTCCAGCCGCCTGAAGGGCTTCACAAACCCCAATCCCAAGGCTTTGCCGGGATGAGTGCTCCCACAGGGAACCGCATGGTTGCGCACTCCCCGCCTGCGGGACTAGCCAAACAGATATCTCCCCCAGAATCCCTTGCCTCAATGTTGAGCCCTCCAATGAGCGAAGGTGGGTCTTCTGAAAAGGACAGGCTAGTTGTATCACCTCCAATGAGCCCAGGACTACCATTGAGTCCAAGGCCTGGAGATCGGCCGATGAACGCTCCCACCCCACGCTTTCCGAAGGAGGGCCACGGTACTTTGGCATCTCCGCCAATGTCACCGAGAGGCCTTCCTCTATCACCGCGGGCTCCAAAATTCCCTACTCCTCCTTTCTCTGAGCCGGCTACGGAAAACAGCTCACTAGCGAAGCCGGCGGAAGTCCGTAATACGTCTCCAGTTCAGACCGAGGTTGACAAGGTGGAAATTCCTACTTTTGATGCTTCCGTTAAGATTGACAGTCCGACCTCCCCTGAAGAGCCTCGCAGTCGTATATATCGCGGACTGGTGTCAGACCAGTACCCTAATTTACTTTTGCCCCCGAATGCTCTACCCTCTATTGACATAAAAGTTTCGTCATCCCGCTTACGGCCATCGCGCAATAGCTACTTGGCTCTCAAGCCGACAGAAGAAGAACCCGTTTTCACTCTCAGTGTTTTCTCGCGGGCCAACCGTGCGGAATTATGGCGGGTAGAAAAGGTCATTATGGCCTTGCCTCAATTGGATGGACAGCTGAAAATGGTTTCAGACTTTTCTGGACGGTTACCCGACCGTTCTATATTCACTGGCCACTCTCCTGCCAAGGTTGATGCTCGCAGAGCTGTTTTGAATAGCTATTTTGAGTCTATACTCGACACGCCACTGGAAGAAGCGGGCGCTTTGGTGGTATGCCAATTTCTGACAGCTGATGCTATTGAGCCGCGTGATGATGAGACTAGTCTGGTCAATGGGGAAAGCAAGGGTAAACATTCATACCCATTGGGTCCTGATGGCAAGCCGAGAATTGAGGGATATCTGACGAAGAGGGGCAAGAACTTTGGAGGTTGGAAAGCGCGGTACTTTGTTCTACATGGGCCCGAGTTGAAGTATTATGAATCCCCTGGAGGACCGCACATGGGCACCATCAAGATACATCATGCGCAGATTGGCAAGCAGTCTACGTCGTCCAACACCAATCAGTCGCCTTCACGCGGTATAGAAGACGATACGGACAATCAATATCGCCACGCTTTCCTTATTTTGGAACCTAAGAAGAAGGATTCTACGGCTCTCGTTCGCCATGTGTTGTGTGCCGAAAGTGATGAGGAAAGAGATTCCTGGGTGGAAGCGCTGTTAAGTTATGTGGAGAATGCTTCCGAGGAGGATGAGAACGCCAAGGCGGAGAGATATCAGCGTCACCAGAATGATCATATGCAAAGTCGGGACCAGAATCGCGACGAAATTCGCACTCAAAACCGTGATCATAATCGTGACCACAAACTTAATCCCAGTCCTAATCACAACTACAACCACCAAACGTCCAAATTAGATGCGCCTCCAAAGTCCCGTAAACACTGCCCTAGTTCTCGGAAGGGTGGCGGGGGCACCGAAGGTCCGGAGGCTCCCGAAACTACAGAAGTACTGCGCTCATTCAGTTATGATGATGTCGTTGCCGCCGAAGCTCCTATCCGCGGGCCACCTGGTAGCAAAATACCTCCGACGAAACCGGCGAATTTAGAGCAAGGTCTTCAACCTCCGTCAGATCAACCCGTGCCCCTATCTCCCTCCGTCAAGAGCATATCCGCTCCTACCAACGGGGTCAAAATTCAGGATGCCGGTGCCTGGGGCAACAAAATTGCTCCACCCATGAGTAACAAGGAGAAGAAACGCTCCATCTGGGGATTCCGGGCTGCAGCAACGGCTGATCTGGCCAATCAAATTCAGAATCACGAGGCCAACAATCCTCCAACGGAGCGGAAGGATGCTGTCAAACCAGTCTTTGGTCTTCCACTCGCAGAAGCTGTTGAGTTTTGTGGAGTTCCTGGTATCGATTCCGGCCTTCCTGCCGTCGTTTACCGCTGCATCGAGTATTTGCGGGCCAAGGAGGCTGCATTGGAAGAGGGGATTTTCCGCCTGAGCGGGTCGAACGTCGTGATTAAGTCTCTTAAGGAGAAGTTCAATACAGAGGGGGATTTGAACTTCCTAGAAGGGGATACTTATTATGACGTCCATGCTGTTGCGTCTTTGTTCAAGCAGTATCTTCGCGAGCTGCCAGCGACGGTGCTCACTAGAGAGCTTCATTTAGATTTCATCCGTGTGCTTGGTCAGTCTTCTCCAGAATTTTATCTGATATGTGCTGCTACTAACAGTCAATAGAACTCGACGAAAAACAAAAGAAAATTGCCGCTTTCAATGGCCTTGTCCACCGCCTCCCAAAAGCCAACCTAACACTTCTAAAAGCCCTCTCCCAATATCTCATTGACATCGTCGAGAATTCAGATGTCAACAAAATGACTGTCCGCAACGTTGGAATTGTCTTCGCCCCAACCCTTAATATTCCCGCCCCTGTCTTCTCCATGTTCCTTACCGATTTCGAGAGCATTTTCGGCCAACCCGTCAAGGACTTTTCCATTCACCCCGCCGAACTTATCGCCGACAAGTCTCCGTCACCGGAAGATATCCGGTCCCCGCGCCATCAGATGTTCTCTGATTTGCCAACGCCATCATACGCCCAGTCATCCTTCCCGCCATCACATCATAGATCAGAGATGATGCCGGAAGGCGCCCAACGCGAACGCGATCCTCGGGAAAAATACGATACGGGTTTTATCCCTATACATCCCACGTATGAGCAACATGTCTTGGGCTCAGACCCATCTCATCGTCATCAGAGTCACGCTCAGGGTCGGGCCGACGAGTACAATTCCATGAGTAATTTGCTGGCACCGGGGATGAATAATATGCAGCAGCCAATGTCCAAGTCGAAGCGGCGAGAGAGTAACTTGCTATTCATGAATATCGGTAATCGCAAGAGTGGGATGCCGAATCTGCCGAAACCAAGAGATGAGAGGTGTATGTTTTGATTTCCCCTTCTCATGTCCGCTTCTCTTCGTGTGCGAAGTTGCTACGGAATGATATGCTGACTACATTCATGTTTATATAGCCATGGTATCTGAGGACCCTGCTTTTAATTGATTCAATATCGGTTACTGATCCCACGCGAAACGCGTTCGTCTGTTCAAATGAAGCAGGGAACACGCCTGGTTTGCGTGTTTCCGTTTCTTTCCCACACTCTCGTTTAACATCACGTTTGATGCACTAGTATGCGCGATGCTCAAGGTATATATACTTCCATTGCCTTGAGGAATTTTGACAACAAAAGGAGGAAAGATACGATATAATAACTACAGAGAATGTGTAATATTAATGTGTGAAGATGGACGATTTGACGCCTTATCCGCCACCCAAATTTCTTGCGACACAGACCATGGGTTCGACCCTGAAAAGGGAAACAAATGAATGATATCAAGATGAGCTGAAGAAAGATGATATTGATATACCCGCTTATCACTTACTCCACGCTTTTCTTGAAAGTTATACCCGAAGCACATCTTGCTTGATTTCTGGTGTTGTCAAATTGTCACTGTTTATTGTTTTGAGAACGTTTGAATGATGATGAGAGAGTCGTGACGTGTAGTATATTTCTTTTGCGTGCTTGCTTACTTCTGATTCCTTCTATATTTGCTCTTTTTCTTTTCTCACCTTTCATATTTTACCGCCCTTCTTCTCTTGGTTATAGGTGGTGGTTTTGCATTGCTATTCTATAACATTTTCTGACTTAATACTTCTTTTTTTGTATCATTTTCTCACAAAGTGATTGAGTGACTGATTTATTTTATTGTCTTATATTGCCATCTTTATACCTACTTCTATCCGTCCTTTTTATACCCTTTTGCTTTTTCCTATATATCCCCGACTAATTTATCTTTCATTTCAATTTCAACTTCATTCTTCCGTGCTTCTTCTGTCTACTTTGAATTTCTCTTCTATTTTCCCATTTATGGATTATATACCTTTTCAGGCGCTTTAGTGTCTATTTTCAGGTTTTGATTCTCTGATTCAGTTTTCATTATGCTGTCTCTATTCCCCTCATTTTTCGGCTTTCCTTGGCGACATTCTGGTGCTAACTCTTTCACGTATGTATATGCGGGCGAGATGTATTAATATATACATACTGAACATACAGTTGGAATATAAGGTATATAGAAAGCAAGAAATGAAGGAACGAAGACTTAGTTTACAAAATGATTTAAGGTCAGACGTACTTATCTTCCGAGACTAACTGGATTGTGAGTACTGAATACCCACTTGACCTGTTCTTACAAATTTGGCGGTCTTTCGACCCAAACTTGTGCCTTCCTTTTTACCTAAACTGCTCTGAAAGGACTGAAACGTGATGAGTTTCTCTGTTTATGTAAGAGCTGAACACTGATCCCAATGACATTCATTCAAACTGTGTTTGTAGGATTGACTTAATTCGCGAAGTGAGTGTTTTCATTTACAAAAAAAGCTTCTTCAAGAAGCGCATGACGTATGTAATCGTCTGTCCATATACATACACAGCAGAACGGTTCCTTGCCCGACTCCAGCTGCTGTCCAGTCCTTAAAATTCTATATACAAGAGAAGGTAAAAAAGGTTGATACAGCGAATGAATGGATGGGATATATGCGCTGTACGCCACAGCTCACATCATATCAAGAACACCCTTCATCCCTCGTAGCCAATAGTGACGTCCAACCGCACGGGTCCCTCGGCCAAGTTGGCGCCGATGCCACCAATGTCCGTCTCCGCAGCGGTGTAGGCATTATCTGCGGCCCCATCAGGGGTAATGCTAGAGCAAACTCCACCAGGTGCCTCGCAGATCTTCATGCCTTGCACCTCCTTGCCAGCCATATTGGCCTGAATGGCAGACACGTCAAAGCCAGACCAGCGGTTATTGGGCTCGCTGCCGAAGTCAAACTCGCCCCAGGTACAGGCGTATGCCCCCATGGGGCCCTTGGGCAAGTCGTCGCCGGGGTAGGCGCCAAAGCCGCCCTGTGTATTCTCGTCGAAGGCGACGTACTTGTCTTCGCCTGGTTGAAGGGTGAAGGAAATCGCTTCGCGGCCGTAGTGGCCATCTAGCTTGCCGTCTGGACCGAATTTGTTCCAGAAGACGACTTTGTTGGGCTCAGTGTTGGCGCCGTGTAGCTTTGCGACGTATTTGTATTGGGATGCGTCGGCTTCCGAAATCTCAATTATGTTACTACCCCAGGGACTGCCGATGTTGCCCTGGTAGGTGTCGATGCTCCCAGCACCATTGGTTTGGCGGGTACCGAAGCCATCGGTCTTACCATCGCCTTGAGGAGTGGAAGTCCAGTCGGCCCGCTTGGCGTGTGGTAGAGCCTGCGTGAAGGGGGTGAGGGCGGCGAGGAGAGCGAGTGTGGTTTTGAGCTGCATATTGAAGGAGTGTACGTATGTTTATGTAGACTTCCGAGAAAGAGTAATGAGTCAGGGATTTGACTTGTGATGGGAAATATATCAAAAGGAGTGTCAACGATTGAACAAGCTCTCCAATGATCGTGTATGAAATGAGTGTTTGGTATACTGCTGAAGGATAGGATGGGTTGATATGAGAATTAAAAAAAAGGCCCATCGCTGGTGGATATCAGCCCTTTATATACCCTAAGGGACCTCAAGCGCGAAGACGGTCGCCCACGCCACATCAATTCGAAAGCGCGCAAGATACTGGAGTATTCCAGGAGTCCCAAGAGTCCAGATAAGGTAGATGGTTTGGTACCTGAGCCCCTTGGGCTCCATTCCAGTTCTCGACCAGAGTGGAATTTCGAACGCGCCAGAGGAGATGGAGACCGAGTGTCATCTCTGGAACAGAAAATGTGGGGATTGCTGTGCCTGACGCGGTCAATGGCGAAAGCCATGGTTCATACTCTATGCTGGATATATCAACACAAAGACCGTTGAACAAGACGTGGCGAGCAGGTTTTGGGTGTGGATGCCGGCGGGTCTTTGTCGCAGCACCCACAGAAAGTGTCATGTTGGCCAGAAAATAACTCTATGTCCCATGGAGAAATAGCTAGAGGTCATGAACTATCCCCGGGCTCCAACTGATATATCTCACATGATTCCCTCCTTTAATACTCTTGATATTAGAACACATCCTGTTGAAGTGTTCATCTGAGAAGTGCTCTCTCATTTCCAGCGCACCAATCACAAATTCCGGAGCAAAGATCTTAATCTTGGGTTCGGGAGGCGTGGGAGAAACCCAATTTAAACAAAGGATTTCCGTCAAAGCCTAAAGAGAAAGCGACGAATAAAAAGGCCTGCCCTGAAGTTGCTGTCTGGTTTGGAAGGGAAGGAATCATGTTACGGCCGGACGACCGGCAAAAGCAACAGAAATAACTTTCAAGATTTCCGATGAACTGCAAACCTTGGGCTCTGAATGAGGGAAAAGGAAAGTTCAGGAACTGCATTTGATCCACGGCTCAAAATGTGTGGCAAAGGGGTAACTGAAGTTTCAGGATTATGTCTCATCAGGATCCTGGGTGCCTGTCCGGGATACCTAGAATGGTAGCCGGGAGTGGTCATAGATTTGTTCATGGAGTAATCCTTAGAACATAGGAGGTTGAAGAGTGTCGACTTCACGTAAAACGAGAGGAAAAAGCGAGAGAAAAGTCAAAGAGGACTGAGGATGTCCAGATAAGGTCAAGGTTTGCCGCTAAGGAACCATGACAGCAACTGGTCACGTGGACTGCTTGCCCTAGGTAGGTACCTTGACCGAACTTCGGGGCTCTTTTCGCCCCAAGCATGGCCAATACTGAAATATATCGAATACTCATGCCCAGGTATCGGCCTTATCATACCCAAGGGCAAACGCGGCCAATCCCATTTGTGACATAACCAACTAAGACCAAAGAGCTTCATCTTCACTTCCAACGCCCTGCCAGCTCTGTTTCTGTGAGGAACGCCACTTGTATGTCGGTGGTTGTCGTTTGACGGTTTGTGGTTCCTTTAACGTCAACCGCTGAATTTCTGGAGTTGGTTTTCTTCCTGAACTTTGCATACTTTGTAAAGACTTCTGTGCTGGCGGACGAGCATTGTGAAAGCGGAAGAGAGCCAAAAAAGCTCGCGCGTACCATGTACGCGTGCGTATGCCATATGGTTGCTGATCGGGTCTTCAAGGACAGGTGGTTATTGTGGAGATCATTAATGTTGAATGAAAATTCCGGGCAGAGCTTTGTATGCAGTGTGTAGAGAATATCGGCATCACCCCTCAAACAAACCTGCGTTTTGGCCTCCCTCCACCGCCATCATGCTGTTTTATGTGCTGAGCTGGATAGCTCGATCGAAGTCTGTTAACATAATGAAGGATGGCGATTGATTCATCGACCTTATCAATTGTACGCCATAATAGCCAGCCGCTTACGTTCGTCTAAGGGCTGGGAGAAGTAATCGATTGCGCATATCCTTATTTTGAATTTGAAGATTATATACATCGACATTCCCGTCTTCACGTTAATACACAGACAAGCGAAGGTCTGGCCAGCATTACAAACGTCATTTTTATCCGACCAAAAAAATGACCAAAAGAGAAACCGCTTGCTAGATTACTTATAGGCCTGTCAATGGATTAGGCGCTACATATGCGCCAATGTGGCGATAAATCCAATGCAGCAAATGTCACTATATGTCTAACGTCGTGCTTATAGACCGCATATATCTCACATCCAAGACCGAAGACCAGTTATCGGGTGCCCAGAGAGTTAATATGAGGTAGGTTCAATCTTCTACATCTACTCTACGCTTGTAATTATGCGCGAGTCGCCTGGGGTGGAAGCAATCAAACGGGAACGTATTAAGGAAGATGATAGCCTGCTCTCTATAGGTATAGAGAACCCAACGCTCAAGACTTTCGGGGGTTCGTCGATAAAATACCGGGGTGATGAAGCAATCCACTCCGCGCCTTTGTAGGAGGGGATACGGTGGGGATCTCGAAAGAAGACGTATATTGAGATGGAAGTACACTGTACAATGGTGTGGTCTGTTGACCATGACGTTATGAGCTTTCATTTTGTCGACGGTTAGTTGATAGGAGACAACGAAATCTACCTGGATAAAAACTCATTCTAGAGTTGTCATCATAGCCCTCTTGGTCGTATTGATAGAGGCGATAGATGGTTCAGATGAGGGACCCATGTTCCTTCTTCCTGTTTCAAGCCATTATGTATGTATGTCATTTCAATATAAATTGATAGTATGGTGATAGAAGTAGATACGCACTGCATCCCTCATCACAGATATATTATATACAGCACGGCTTCCCCGTATTACAAGCATGATTATATAACATTCAATTTAGTCGTGAAAATAGGGGAGCAAGGGAGGTCTTACTTGAGGAATAAATCGCTACCTGCAAGTAACTCACGGGAATAATTCCCAAAGAATCAAAAACCAAAACCCCCAAACTCCTTCTCAAAATCTCCTCGTCTTCTCTCCCCTCCAAAATCCCATCAACTCCCCCGTCTCCCCCATCCACTCCCGCACGCCATCCACCAACTGCTTAGCCATCCCCTTACTCTTCGTCTTTCCATTGCTATCAGCAAGGGATGACGGCGCTGTCGTCCCCGTCGCATATTCTGAGCCCATACTTGGCAGCACATTCTCGCCTGCACTCAAACTAACAAATAGGGCAAACGGCACAAGCCATACACATAGGCCAAAATACGACGCCACTTCAGTGAACGACGGCAGCTGGCTGGTAGAGTCGTAGTAATAGCGCTGACGGTCATTGTGGTTAAGACCGTCAAGCGGATCGGAGAAGTGGCGAAACCATAGCCAGTGGTTGAGGCCGACAAGGAGGCAAGAGGTGATGAAGACGGGGTCAGTTAGTTTGACGATGGGGAAACGGCGGAGATTGGCGGCGTAGATTAGATGAGAAACTATGCTGAGGGAGCAAAGGGAGATGGGCAGTCGGTCGACAACGGCTAGGAGGAGGTGTAGGGCTATTATGAAGTAGATCAGGCGGGAAAGGAGGCGGCGGGCGAGCACGGTATGTTCTTCGACCAGTTCGGAGAGGTAGTAGAGACCGGAGGCTGGGGTGCTTGTTAGCTCTTTTGTTCGATATTTCAGTATGAGATGGCTTACCTATCGCGAGTGTGAGGAATGAGAACCCTACGATGACGCCTAGATAGCCAATCAAGGGGAGAATCCACATGACTGCGGCGGAGAATTGGCACAGAGCGGAAGGTTGATATATAGTACAGTACTTTGGCGGGGCGGAGGTTAGGTGTTCAATAGGCAGGGAGCAGAGATAATTCATCTGCGCGCGGAAAACAGCTTATGGCATTTCAAAAGGTCATCCTGCTGCTGCTATTGTTCAATATGCGCGGCTGCAGACTGTGGACGCATGCACATGTATGTAAGTGTGGGCGAGTGTTGTGGTGGTGTTGTCTGTCTGCGTGTTCTTGGTGAGTGTCCCAATCAGGGAAAAAGCAACCTCTGCTGGGATTCTTCTTCTCTCCCACACTCCACCACACTCTGCCTTTTCACATTGAAACAATCACGACAGACCTACAGCGCTGGGAGTCAGTTCGCGCGGGTATTCACTAAGTTAAAAGGGGTAAATATAACAACAAAATCTGGGATAAAATAGAATTATCAGTCTACTCTTTCGATACACCTGTCCCCGCCTTGCAACAATTTTTCTCTCTCAATTTCTGCGGCACGCATTTCAAGCACCCAGCATGTCTCGCCCTGAAGATACACTGTACGTATATCGAATTCCCATAACTAGGTTTTTTTGCGACTACTACACCTATTTTGGTATTAACATTTGAAAGACCCCCCGATCTCTTCTACGATGATTCCGAATCCCGCAAATACACGACTTCCTCCCGCATCCGCAACATCCAATCGGACATGACCCATCGAGCCCTCGACCTACTCGGCCTTAAATCTCCCTCCCTCATTCTAGACATTGGCTGCGGCTCCGGTCTATCCGGCGAAATACTCTCCTCTGTCCCGCCATCCGAAGGCGGCCCTCACACCTGGGTGGGCATGGACATATCCCCGTCCATGCTGGACATTGCCCTGCAGCGCGACGTCGAGGGAGATTTATTTCTAGCAGATATCGGCCAGGGCATTCCGTTCCGTGCTGGAACGTTCGACGCGGCCGTTAGCATCAGTGCTATTCAATGGTTGTGTAACGCTGAGTCTAGCGATGTTAGCCCTGAGGGGCGGTTGCGCAGGTTTTTTGACGGGCTGTATGCTAGTCTGCGTCGCGGTGCGCGTGCTGTGTGTCAGTTTTATCCCAAGAACGACGCACAAAGGAGTATGATCAGTGGTGCCGCCATGAAGGCTGGCTTCGGCGCTGGTATTCTCGAAGATGACCCAGGCACGAAGAATAGCAAGCTCTACCTTGTGCTGACCGTTGGTGGGGGCGGGCTGCAAGGTGACATCACTGGTGTTGTGGATGGGATGGATGATGTTGATGTTCTTGATGCGAGAAAGAAGGCCATGGCTGCCCAGGGGAGGAAAGGAAATCCTGCAGATGTCAAGGGGAGCAAGGCGTGGATTACGCGAAAAAAGGAGCAGATGGAACGCAAGGGCAAAATCGTCAAGCCGAATTCCAAGTATACTGGCCGGAAGAGACGAGTTGCGTTTTGATCTCCTTTGCTTTCCCCGGAATTTTCGTTTTGTCAATCCACGCCGCATTATTGCTCCTTTACAAGCAGCCTTCACCGAGGCCTGTGTACTCGCGGAGTCATGAGGAGGGGAACCCCAGTAATCTACACCAGAATCATGCGACACCAAGAGAGGAAACCATTGGCTCATCCATCACAGCAGTACGAATGAGTGCGTTGCCACCAAGTGATCGCAATCCATCGGGCCCATCACGACCGCAAAGTTTCTATGGAAAATGATACTCTACCCAGCATAAATCCGAAATGGGAATGGCACGAAAACTGGAGACAGAATTAGCCCCGGTCAAAGCAGCCAGAGGCCCAGAGCAACGAGGCCAAACGCCAAACGCCAAATTCAACGAACAATCGGAGACAGGATATTACCCGCTAGCGACTTACCAGAGATGAAAGCCCGAAGACTTACCATTCAAGAACAATCGAGCTGATGAATAACGGGAATAACGCATGCTGAATATAGAAACTCCACGCTATAATTCCCTGAACTCGTCGTCCACTTATCTTATGCCCTTCATTTCTACCCTTCCGCAAACGGCTGAATCAAGTCCATTGCGCTCCCTTGGCGTACGATCGGCGATTTCATTGTTCACCACGCAAAAGGATCTCGAACCCCAACGCTGTCATGTTACATATAGATTTTGCGTTAATGAGGAATCAAACGAGATGAAATTTGAGTAGATGGATATTGGCGGTTTGTTGTTGATAAGATTGGCTTTTACAGATCGAAGTGGTGGACGGGCGTAGGTTGAATGGTGTTTACCTTACTGGAACTCAAAATGGTGTGTCATGTGCAGGATAATACAATGGAAACAATGCAAAAAGAAAAGAAAGAAGATACAGCCGAGGATAGACAGCGATAGCAGTGGACTTGAAAAAATATACATTTACATTTTTAGCTTCGTTTTTTCTTTTGTTGTTAACGCGCTTTGCTGTGCTTCATCTAAAAATAAATGGACCAAAAAAATGCTTCAGGCTGAGAAAAGGATTGTGTTATCACGAAAAATTCATCATGTACAGTTAACAAGGTTTCAAATGCAAAAATAAACACAATCAAAGAGAAAAACATAAGGCAGGCAAGGGAGGTTGTTCTGATGTACATGTACAGTTTTAAGCGTGGCGTTTTAAGGTTTGGGGGGATGTAGGACAAAAGAGAAATGGATAGGGAGTAAAGATAGGTAGACAGTTACTAGACACACAACTCCAAACAGCTAACAATAGTTCAGAATAGCGCGTCTTATCGCGATGATTCCCCACCAAAAACCAGTGCAGGGAATCAGGGGAGGGGGATGTTCAGGATGAAAGGTCTTTTGATGCCAGAAGGGGAAAAAAAAAACTTAGGGAGAATAAACAGATGTCTAATCGCTGATGCCATGCAATGCAAGAAGCTCCCATTTGGCTTTTCCAGCCCTTGCATGTGCAGAGACAAGCAGAGGTGAAAATAGCTTTTTGTTGATAGGTGTGTCTGTGTTCCGTCTTTCACTAGGAGTCCAGTGACGGTCAATTATCTATGGATGCAAGTTTTGTGACGAGCAAGGATATGCGCCAGACTTAAATAATATTTCTTAGATTGGCCATTTAGAGAGAGGCCTCCATCTTATCCAGGACAGCGCGGGTGAATTCGTGGGTGCTGGCTTGGCCGCCCATATCGCGAGTGCGAGTCACGCTGATTTACAGATGTTAGTTAATTTGAAACAAAAAGGAACAAAGCTTCGAGAACAATGATGCTTTGAAGAAGTTTAAGTTAGAGTTTCTCTTTGTTGACTTACCCCTCACCGATCACATCGTAAACAGCCTTGGAGATTCTGTTGGCGTGCTCATCAAGGCCCAGGTGGCGCAAAAGCATAGACCCCGAAAGGATCAGGGCAGTGGGGTTGGCCTGGTCTTTGCCCTTGATATCGAGACCAACGTGACGGCATCCAGGTTCGAAAACTGCCACATCGCGACCCATGTTGCAGCCAGGCACAATACCAGGGCCACCGACGAGAGCGGCACCGACATTGGAGAGAATGCCTCCGTACAAGTTAGGCATAACCATGACGTCAAACTGTTGAGGACGAGAGACAGCTTGCATGGAAGCGTTATCCACAATCATATCGTTTGTCTCGAGAGTTGGGTAGCTCTCAGCAACCTTGTGGAAGGTGGAGCGGAAAAGGCCATCGGCTAGCTTCATGATGTTGGCCTTGTGGATACAGGTGACTTTCTTGCGGTTATTGGCGAGAGCGAAACTGAAGGCGAACTTGGCAATTCTCTCAGACTTTGCACGGGTGATAATTTTAAGGGATTCAACGACGCCGTTGACAGACTGGTGCTCGAGGCCAGAGTACTCTCCCTCGGTGTTCTCGCGGATGATACAGAGGTCGACATTGTCATGGCGGGTCTGGTAGCCGGGGATGTTCTTAACCAAAACGATAGAGGCGTAGATGTCGAGCTCCTGGCGGAGAGCGACGTTGAAGGATTGATGGCCGGACCGCTCAACAGGAGTGTGGAGGATACCCTTAAGACCGAGCTTGTTGCGTCTCAGCGAGGCAATAGATTCCTTGAAAAGTTCCTCCGAGTGTTTGTTTCCAGCATCCAGTCCAGTCACATCAACCTGCTCCCACTCAATTGGCACATTATCAGCCTTGAAAATAGTTTTCACAGATTCCGCTACTTCCGCGCCAATTCCGTCACCTAAAATTCACCAGCGATTGAGTTAGCAACTACGCGTGTCAAGCTTCACATAACCATTTTAGCACAATTGCAAACCTCCGGAATGGGTTAAATTTTATATTACCTGGAATCAGAGTGACAGTGTATTTGCCGCCATACTTAGTAGGCTTGAAGATGTCCGATTGCACCGAAGCGAATGCTGGATTCAAACGCGGTTAGCGTCGCACATCGAGATAATAAGCTGCAGGTACAAATTGCACATACACCTAGCGGCGATAGTGGAGCGAGGCAGGTAAGGAGAAGGAGCCTTCGCGACGGAGCGGAAAAGAGACTGCCACGGAAAAAAAGAAAGTCAGTATGGGAGCTGGGTGGGGGGCTGGTTATCCGCCCAAGCCGCAGACAGATAAGGGAGGGCTGGGGGGTCAATTGCGTACCTGCGCGGGCTGCGCAGTTCTCAGGGAGAACATTGTGAAGACAATTGAGTGGAAGTGGCTTGAAATAAAGGACAACTAAGGAGGGAGAGGGAAAAGACGGTTGCGGCGGAATCCAGGAGGGAGAGGAGGAGCAGAGGAGAGGAACTTGATGTGGTTGTTTGTTCTGGGTGTTCTGGAAGGAGTTTTCTCGGCGGCGGGACAACGTTGCGCCGAGATAAGCCGCATCTTAATTCATCGTCATCTTCAGGATATCTTCAAGATATCTTCAACTTTTCGTCATGATTATTTGCTACTGTACTGCTACCAACTCTAATAACAACAATCATGCAACGGCAACATAGCTAGCCACCTGTCCTATAGCAAGTCTGTTCTGGCCAGGTATCCTCTTGTCAGAACAGACCTCTCACCTCGGTTATACTATACTATTGGCCATTCACTCCATACTACTGATTCCTCCGTCTTCTTCAACGAATTCTGCGATCCTCAATAACTCAATAAGCTACCTCGCTATATGAGCCTGTCTATAGGATTCACTTGGCAACGTTTTAGATAGCCTTGCTATAGGTCTACTTCGTAAACCCAGATACTTATGCTTACTACTACCTACTACTACTACACAGTAATAGTAGGCATGAATTGTCACATTGTCTCATCTCAGCTGTTTGAGATTATTCACCACCAGCAGCTATCGCTGATGCATTGGGAACTAGCCCCCACTTGTGCTTTGTCTCTCAAAGCATGCTTGCGCGCCACAACGTTTGCGGAAGAAAAAATTCCAGGAGATCTGAAGCCTGGGCTTTTTGGTCGAGCTTAGGGCTGAACTCTATCCATTAATTACCCGATGCGGAAATCCATCAATGCCTTTTGGCAAACCTTCTGCACCGTTATTATATGAAACCACAGGAGCCATCTATCTTACTCGCTTGTCTATTCCCGGTCCGGCCTCGGCTGAACACATACCTTGCATCTTGGGCCTTCGCTCGTGGCCTCTGTTGCCATGCCTAAACGCGGAGAATAATGCATGTCTGGTCTTGCTTAAGCCGTCTCCCAGGTTTAGAGATGCCGGTAAATTTTCCTTACCCCGTGATCCTGGGGAATGGAGAAACTTTTTGTCTAGTATTGTTTCGTCTGGAGCTTACCCCAGCCAGGCACACACAAAGTCGACGTGAATTCGTTTCACTCAATAGTTATTGGCTTCCCAACCTTGGATTAAAACGTCTCCACCACGGTTTTCATGCCTGTATGGTCATTGAATTTACTTTCTTTATTCGAATTACTCGACATGATGGCGCTTCATATAGCCTTCCATTGTCACTGCAACAGTTTCTTCTGTCAAGGATTTTCTCCTATCTTAAAACAGTATCCTCTGCTTCTTATGTTCGCTTGTTTCCTCTCATCCTCACAAGCGATTTCGATCAATCTGAACAATCTTACCTGGCATATTACAGTTTTCCTTCCTTGAAGATATTACCAATTTCAACGAACCGCCTTTGACTTCCTTCCTTTGCAGCCAACATGAAGCTCCTCGCTATCTTCCTCGCAGCTATGACCACCTCGGTGTGGGCGGCTGCTCTTCCAGCACCGGAGCCAGAGCCTGTCAATGATGCGCCCGAGCGTATGTCCACCCCTGCTGTTCCATGAAGCTTGTTGATATGCGAGAGAAGAGAGCCCAGTTACTAACGGTTTGCAGTCATGGAAAAGCGCTGGTGCACGAATCCCGGCGAACCTTGCTAGTGGACTTCAACACCATTGCAGCTATCGACTGCGCAGCAGTTGAATCGGAGTCCTGGGTCCTAAACCCTGGACTCTCGCATGCTCTTCGACTCGTACCTGGCGCTACAAGCTGAAGAAGATGCTCATGTTTATTTTCACGCCATCCGTTTGCAACGTTAGTTTACCATGCTTTACGGATCGTTGTACATTTTGCTATCGACCTTATTCGCGATTCGTGTCTTGTCCACATCTGGGGGCTATGCTTGGCTCCTCTTTCCATCCATTCGACCAATCCGTACAGGGATACACCTTTCTGCTGGGACGCCAATGGTATGGGCGTTGATGAAATACCAGGTTCTCCTTGTCTTTCTGTGTGGTGTGTACTACAAACGGACTCTGCAATGCAAAGAAAGGAAGAAAACGATAAAGACAAATATGGATCCACCCACTCGAACCGCAAAAGAACCGAGTCTCAACTTTTAGACGCCCTTTACGATTAAAACGGACGGAACGGTCCTTTTTACATTCCCTCACTCGGATAGGGACCCAGACCGACCGGCTTTTTTGTCACGCTTATGTTTTACGTCTTGATGTTTTTCTCCAGTCTTCTCACGCACAGACTTCACCGCACAGATCGCCTTGTATCTGGTTCCTGTTTTCTGCTCAGAGTGTGCCCCCGACGTCTGTACGCTAAATTTATTTCTTGTTATCTGGTATTTTTTGTTTTTTTCCGCATTCACCCTGAATATCTGACCTACATACGTTCATTTAATTCATATATTCATATACAATATTACCAGGACATGTACATACAATTCATTTCATTGGGGATTTCCCACTTCACGCGAAATATTCTACGTGCGGTACATGATTAAGATGTTTGTTGCGCCTGCACTACTTGTGCCGTGAACGGCCGAAACCGCACACGTATACAGTGTTCGACTCGTAATCAATTCATGACGGGGACATAGTGGATGTATAGACAGGTAGAAGAGGTAGAATTGGAGTACCCGGCTCCAAAATCTTTTTTATAACCCCGTTCGCTCAACTACCAGATGGACTCTGTTGTACGGCTGGTTGCTAGCCTTAAAGATTTCTCTTATGGCCCAGCATGATTTCCTTACAAATGGATATACCTGTTAGAGGAAATATCAAGGCAGCCGAAAAACAGTACACGTCGCGCGAGAGGGCAAGATAGGAGCTGGCATAGGACATATGTCTTCAATGGTTGGCATGTTCGGAGGTGGAGGATACTCGTGTTGCCAGGTGGCTTTTTGCTTTGACCTTCTTGTTTCTGTTCTCGTCCAAGCTTTTGAGAACGGACATGATATATATGAGTGAACGGATACGGGAGCCTGAGTAAGTAATGAGTACGTTATAAAGATCTGGAGGCGCTAGCAAATATGTACAGTGAGAACGAACGGACCCTAAAATAGCCCAATGTGTTATGTACAGTACAAACTGTGGTAGATATCTATAGTTCTTGTCAACGCTGAACTGAAAGAAGCCGCTGGGTAAGAGTTAAATAGAGAAGAGACGGAAGCATTCTTGTTTGTACTGTATAAAATTGCTGATGGATACATACCCAGGCAGTCGTCAGCACTGTGCTGAATACTGAGGTAGCTGCCATTTCACCTTGGTTGTCTCTAAACTCATTCATACAAGAGAGGAAATAAAAGACAACAAGGACTGATATTCTCATGTTTCCTGTGTTTTTGTCCTGTTTCCTATGTGCTTGTGTGCTTCTGCTCCTAGAACCGGCTCGCGCAGCATCAAAGGTAGAAGCGTACAAACATATGGATATAAACCCTTCCTTCTTTCTAAGACGAAGTGGTAGAAAGAAGGGGGGGCTTTATGCTAAATCTAATAATTGAGGTACCTGTTGAGCATTGTTGCACAGATAGTTGGGTGGCTGCCAACGGAGGATCCAATGTTTGTATTTATTCTGCATTATGTGCCTATCTTTGAAGAAGTCTTTCAATGAAAAAGCTGGTCTGTCTTCAGAGCTAGAAAGGGGAGGGGAAAGGGGCATCTATGAACTACAAGGGAAGGATTTGGAGGGTGTGAGGCGCAATGAGATGAGAATGAAATGACTAAGATGACGAAACCGAGCCTCGCAGAGAATCCGTGTTTAACGGAAGAAAGAGTAATAAAGAGTACGGATATAAGGGCTGAATGAGCAATCATATAGCAAGGTATTCCAGGGCCAGAGAGGGTAAAAAGAAACTCGCTGCGAGTATCATCACGACTGTAACCAGTCTAAACTGGATATAATCCAATCTCGAATCGAAAATGCATGGTTCTGAAAGGGTGTAAAACATACGAGAGTTACTTAGAAACTATTTATAACCAAATACACGAACTCTCCTATAGCATCTCCTGATCATCTAACCAATGCGCCCTCCTAACCCCACAGCCGATATACATATTCCTCTGCTCAAATGCGCCATACTGATGCTCCATCGGCTGCTGCCACAGGCCATGACCCTTATATACCGGGTCAATGGCCGGCCTGTACGACGGGGTCACAGATTGCTCCACCACGTCAGCGGCAGCCGCAGCGGCAACTGACGTTTGTGACACTTCCACGAACGCATGTTCGCACCCATTCCGGGCCGATGCGTCATATTCGCGCTGCGCGAGCGCTTCGTACCCCGACATAACGTAGGGCTCAGCGTGCTGGTTATCAACCCCAGCTTCTACTACTTGGTTTGTGTTTCCGCTGCCGGTTACATCTTGATCCATACCCATACAATCGTCCATAACGTCCTGCGAGTCCACCATTGCACTCTGCACAGGCGTAGGCAAATTCGGTAACGAAGCCGACCCACCAAACGCCTGGACATCCCCCGCGCCGGGCCGGGAAATTTGCCATAACTCAATCAAGCGCACCTTTTGCTCCAGCCCCGCCTGCTCAAACAGTGTGAGCTGCGAGGGGAAGAGGGCGGACGGGTTGACATTGTTCCGCCACAACATCTCCTCCGCGGACACACCAGCCCGCTGCATGTCACGCAGATCGTTGGAGAGCAGTGACCAGGTCCCAGTCGATGGGTTCTGCAGCCGGTGCAGATGGGCGGAGTGATGGTAGTGCTGAGTGATGCTGTAGGTTATTGGGCGGTCTGGGGAGGGGGTAGAGGGAGGGGACATCTCGGGGGTAGCGGAAGTGGTTGTCTGAGGGGAACTGGCAGGCTGGGACTGGGGTTGGGGCTTTGGGGTGGTTGGATTGGAGAAGCCCGCTACGCTCATCTGGCGGGCGAAGAGGGCAGCTAGGTCGTCTTGCATTTTGGAGTCGCTCTCTGAAGCGGATAGACCACACTGTGGGCAAGAGTTAGTGGGGAAGGGGAAAAAAGGGGAAAAGGGGGAAAAGGGGGGGAAAGGGAAAAGGGGGAAAGGGGAAATTAATATAAGAAAGATAATGCTAATAAAAAGAGTAGAAAGGTTACCTGGCGGCAATAGGGGTTCTCAGCAAAGGCTGCCAGCGAATTTGATATCTCAGAAGCGTGGCCGCAGTAAGTACAATGATGCAACACAGAAGTAGACATGATGTATCTTTTGTTTGAGCGCTCTTTTCGCCTTCCTGGGGAGGGGTATATTCAAATTCGAAAGGCACAGAGAGGAAGAAGGTAAAGGAAGAGGTGGCAGTAGCAAAGTTAATCTGTATCTTGTATCTTCTTTTCTTTTCTTTTTGACTATGATAACAACTAAGCTAGCTAATTATCGTAGTTATACTAAACTAGCGGGATTTCGCAGTTGGGAATGTGGGAATATGGGGATAGAGGGACGGAGTCCAAGTCCAGTCCAAGGGGTTCGGCGGGGATCCAGGCGGCAGTCCAGGAAAGCAACCTTGGAGGAAGTCCAGAAATCCAGGTGGCCTAGGAGGATTAAAATGACGAACAAGAAATAGCAAAGAAGAAGAGATCCTTGAGAAGCGGGATGGGGATATGGAATGTTGTGGTGAAGACGTCGAAGAAACTAAGTGAGGGGGAGAGGAGGAATTAATCGAGTGAGCAGAAGGAGGGGGGGCGCTAAGTGACGTGGTTGAGCAGATCAGCCCATGGTTCATCGTCGGGCATTCTGAATATCGAGGATGCCCAATATCAAACAAATATCAAGACCACGTTTGTGCTGCCTGCAAGATAATTAGCCCTTAAAATGAGTATGCTTCTGAACATCACTTATATCGGAGCCAGCCATTCTCTATTTCAATATTTCTATCTACTACGAAGTCATTTTAATTAACAAGTAAAAAAAATCACTGGAAAATATAAACAAAACATCGCCAGAACCATAAGAATGTTGATTGAAAGCTCTGAGTAAGAAGAGACTTATTTCATGTTTCCCCTTCAATAGATACTAACTATCACTGGCCTGACATCCATGTGCTGTATATTCTTTAAACG
Source organism: Helicocarpus griseus UAMH5409 (assembly GCA_002573585.1). Taxonomy (NCBI): domain Eukaryota; kingdom Fungi; phylum Ascomycota; class Eurotiomycetes; order Onygenales; family Ajellomycetaceae; genus Helicocarpus; species Helicocarpus griseus. The sequence goes on from PDNB01000002.1 coordinate 24,811, forward strand.
GCTGCGGCAGTCCATCAATTCCATGGTGGGCTCCTTCACGTCTTAGCAAACATTTCTCTCCCCTCTCCTCGATCAGGAATCCTTCTGCTCAGCCAGAGCTTCCCCCTTAATAGCCCGGTTAAGCGCCTTCAAGTGCCTCCAGTCCTTCGAATCACCCCCTAAATCCCATGCAAATGCGCCTCTGAGCCCTCTCTCTCCGACGGTTGCTCTATATTTTTTCTTTATCGCCTCCGGTATCTCCCATGTCCAGAATAAATCTTCACCGTAGTCCAAATAGTAATGTCCACCATGTCTCTCATCATAGCTTCCCCCGGCAACAGCTCGATTGAAGGACGCGGCAACTGACAATTCAGGCCCGTCAGACCAAAGCACCGCACCAGTACCGCCAAGGTCTGCGCCCGTAGCTTGATCTTCCATTTGAATTGTCGCCAGACCGACTGGATCATCTATAGGGCCAGCATGGCTCTTAAGCGGAAGCGTTCTGAACCACTTGAGGAAAAACGCGAAGCCAAGCACTGCCTTTTCAGCTGGCATCCCATTGCCCAGATACCTGTCCACGGCTGCCAGAGACCCTTCAACGCCCGCATGGTGACCTGTCATGGTATCCCGGCGGTTGAGTAGATCGTATGTCATCAGATTGAAGAAATCCATATGCGGCACGACCCTGGCAAGCTGCTCGACACTGTCGAATGCCATCGTGTCCCGGGGCACGCACGGGAGAGCGGCGCAGAGAGTCTTGTCGGGCCCCAAAGCTGCGCGCAACTCGGCAACCAGCTTGGGATATGCGTCGATCTCCCAGACTTTGTCGGCATTGGCAGTGCCGGGTTCCTTGTAGTTCTCACCGTTTCCTCTTGAGTGTTTTGAGTCAGCGCAGATTTCGGGAGCATGGGAAAAGTCCTTACCCAGGATACTCCCAGTCCAAATCAATGCCTACAGCTCGGATTAGGTACTAGCTTATATACCCCGTTGATTGAATCTGGAGACAGAACATTTATTGACTCACCATCTATGCCCGTAACGTCAATCACCGCCTTGACATTCTTTGAGAATAACCGGCGACTCTCTTCAGTCTTCGAACTCGAAATGATTCCGTATCGGCCCAGCCACCTAGAGCCCAAAGGATCTTTGTACCCCTTGTAAATTTCGCCTTAATACCATCGACATTCGTAAAGAAGGGATCCAAAGAAGCAGCCGAAGGCGGTTATGGTGCATCGAAGAATGAGGGGCTGATAAACGCCAGGCTCACATGAGTCACCTCAGATACCAGGACTAGGTCCGGCACGTTATTGCGCTGCGGATGTTAGTTTTGTAGTAGGCGTGGTATGGATTGATATTGTTATGTATATATGCATGCACTTTGAAGGCCATACCCAGGAAGCGAGATACAACAGATAAACTGGTTTCGCGGCCATTGTGGCATTTGGCTTTGGGTTTATAGAAGCCAATAGTTGACCATCCACATCAGGGTTTGGAGAAAGGAAGGATGAGAGTGGCCGAGACGAGTCATGGGTAGGAGGACAATGTTCATGAGGTCGAATAATTACACGCGCCGGAAGCAAAGGGACTGAGGAGAGAAACAACTCAGTGAGATACCCGAGTATATGTGGAATGACCCGGAAAGCAGTCACTGCATATAGATCCGCTGCCACACGGCTGGAGGCCTGTCTGTTGGAAACCACCAATGCCAATTGGTTGTTGGATTTTTAAAGGATTTCCTTTTGCGGTCCAACAAGGCAAAAACTAAGGTAATTGACCAACAAAATCTTTGGCGGGAATTGAAAAAGACCTAAGGGCGTGTCAGAGCTGGTTTGTAGACAGGCCTTGGAATAGTGCAAGTACCTATCCCTAAATAATCGAAAGGAAACGACGCGAGACGAGTAGTGTCTAGCTTCAATTTTGGCTCGGGCGGATGCTGTTATGCTTGATTTATACTATAGACCAACAACCTGATCCGGGTCTTGCACGGCGGGCGAGTGCAAGCGAACGAAGTGGATTATATTATTAGGTAGATCATAATCTTAAGGTTGAATTTATTATTAGAGTGATATTTGTCAGTATCTAAAATTCGAGCAGCAGAAGAGCAATATGTATCAGTGATTTCCTCTAACCCTCCAAACCACAACTCCTCCAGCCCCCCCATGTATACCACGCTCTTTAGGAGGTGAAATAAATTCCTTTCTAAGTGTTTTAGCAACCTCCTTGCGCTTACTCTGAATATCCGGGTCCTGAAGGAGCCTGCCGCTTAATCCATTAAGAACTCGGTTTCTCACTAGATGGACGGAACGACAATGCGTTAGTAAGGGGTCTCTTCTCTTCTATTGGTACATGAGTTCTTAAACAGCTGTACGTAATAGACGAACTCACCTTTCTTTAAAATTTGCAGCATTTTCTCCGCCCATTCCTTGTTCGAACTCCGCCATGTCAATATAGCCGCTAGGTAATTTGCTGGTTTGAACCATGGTTTGCCCTGCGTTTTGTACGGGGGAGGGAAAAGCCGCATTCCATAGATTTGTCTTCTGAGCCTGTCATACATTACCATCTTCCTTTCTAGGTAAATGGGGACCAAGGAGTCATCCCAGTCGGCACAACGGTACCCGTTGAGCCCTTCGCAGACTAGCGCAATATAACGATCTGCCAATGCTATGAGATTTAATCGGTAGGCAAGTATCGCAAATGGCCTTTGAAGTGAATGGAATTCCTTGCCGGGTCCAGTTATACTGTCCATTATCTCCTTGTGAAAGGCCACATCGGAACCAGGACGACTATCGAAGTATTCCTTAGCCATTTGTTCAACGATTCGCTGAAATGGCAGCGTTGCCCTAATCCTGATTACTTGGCGGTCCTGTGGTTCCGGAGTTGGGTAGTCCTTCAAGGCATTGTAGTGGCGTTCATTTCCTCTCCAGAAAGAATCCCAGCCGTTATCTTGGGCGGAAAAGGCTATACAACTTCCATTCGATGCGAGGGACAACTGACTATCATTAGGGTAAAAAAATCGTTTCCAGACTGCTTGAAGGAGTTCATCCAAAGCGTGCTTTTGCTCCTGTGTGGCGTCCTCAGGGAGGAGGTCGTCAAGATCTGTGCCCAAATCCGTTTCTCCGTCGGCGGTTCGAAGAAGTGCAGACATTACAGCGGAGCCCCAGATAGATCCGCTAATGCTGCTTAGCATAGTATCTATGTCCCAATACGAACTGTCTGCTGTTATGGTTGTAATGTTTCGTTCTGGCTTTATTGACCACGCTCCAGAATAGCAAGATGTGCTAAGTAGTTCAGGAAAGATGCCAGTGTTATGCACGACGCCGTTGATATTTGAACTTCTCAATTTGCTAAATTCACCAGTACCCAAAATGATACCATGGGTTTGAATGTCGCCATGTCCAAAAACTAGAATAAGTAAGTCTTGCAAATCCTCGCGGGCTGCCTGAACTTCGGATCTCAGGGTAGTGATGAAATCCGACTTGAGGGTTGCGCGATCACATATTGTAATTGGGCCAATTTTCCCACTTACAATCATTTCGCTGTCCAGAACTACTTTGCGTCTGTGAAAAGGGTTCCCATGCAGATAAGGGCCATATTTATCCACCAAGTCCTTGGGGTGCTCAGTGGTCATCCAAATTTGGGGGACATTGTGACCACGAAGGAGGGTGTGAAAGAGGTAAAAATCGCGAAAGAGCCAGCCATCTTTGTTCTGACTACCGGCACCCTCTAAATCAGTGGCTCCGCAGACCGCGATAATGCGGGTATTGAGGGCAATGCCAAAGACAGAGCGTAACAAAGACGCCGGAATTAGGCATGGTCCCCTCGAGGCTGCCATTTCAACTGGAAGATTTGGGGGCGAAAATTAGCTGAAAAACAATTAAGGGAGGGTACTGGGCTACTAAAAGACCGTGCAGAGAAAAAGATAAGAGCGTTTTTTATTAAAGAAAGTTGAGTGAGGCTGGAGTAGAAACATAAATTGATCCATCTTGGATGAATCGAGAGCAGATATATGTTTTCTCTAGAGTCATAGATGATGGGTCATGGTAACTTTCAAGAAAAACACATAGATCGTAGTAGAAAATATCCTGTCCATAGATTAAAGTTCCCATGGAATAGAGGAGAGTCGGGAAATGGAAGAGCCGCTCAAAGTATATCTGGCATCCGACCGAGCAAAGTTTAACCTCTCACTCTGTCAACAACATGAGATAGGTACCCAACATCCTCCACATGCGTCACGTAACAGAGGTCATATGAGGTCCTTTGAATTGCAACTCCTGTGGTGGCCATCATGATCCCAAATTCGAAGACGTTCGCGTTCCTCCGCGAAATTAAAACCCACAGCACCAAGCCGTCTGTCTGCTATGGCATAGTCTACAGCCTCCCAAATAGAGAAGCAGAGCACATCTGCACCCATCCGCGAAAGGAGGATGCTGCCTGGTTTAATCTTATAGTCTGAGAGGTACACGTAGGTAACCTGTGTCCAACCGAGATGCTCACTGGGACATAGACTGCTGAACAAAAGTCAAGCGCATTTCGATTAACGATGCAAAGCCTGGTATCTGATTTATGTGAACCCGAACTGGCTTTTGCATAAGTTTATCTTCTCTCTCCTCAAAGTTTCCAAAGAGTAGAAGTGCTAAAGCTGAAAGTAAACACAAGTGAACGTCATGGTATCGACTGGAGCCTGCGACGGATAAACAGATCCAAGTTAAAAAGCCCAATACTATTTTAAAAGTCTGGATCAATAAGAACATAGAGCATTCCAATGACGTGCTGAAATTCTGTCAACTATATTTGTTGATGAAACGTAGGAGGTTGAAGTTGAAGTCCAAGCCCGCTTAAATAAGCTGCAGTCACATGACCTAAGAGGCAGCAATCCCGTGACGCGTGAGCTTGCTTACCTCAACTGCCTGGCCATGAAGCTATCACCAACTCCAGATATCTAGATACAGTGATTGATTGATTGATGTTGACGACGACTGTCCCTGCATTCTTTCTTTTGGTTTTATATTCTGTTCTATTTTCCGCATTCTAGATCCCCTTAATCCCCATTCTCCAGCATTCCATTCATCCCGCTCCTAATCCCATACCCTCCGAACCCCAGCTCCAGATATGGTATGTCTTCAACAAGCATCGCCCACAGGAGCTTGACATACTAACCCCCTATTTAAAACAGACGTCCATAGGCACAGGATACGACTTATCAAACTCCGTCTTCTCCCCTGATGGCAGGAATTTTCAGGTACCCTCGCCCCGTCCTGCACCATCTTGTCCCATGTTCCTAGCACCAAAACAACAGTCTCTTACGTGAATCATACAGGTCGAATACGCGGTGAAAGCAGTAGAGAATGGCGGCACAGCTATCGGAATCAGATGCAAAGACGGCGTCGTGCTAGCCGTTGAGAAAATCGTAACCTCCAAGCTCCTCAAACCCGGTGCCAACAAGCGGATAGCAACCGTCGACAGACATATTGGAATTGTCAGCAATCCTCCCCATCTACACACTCAATTTAGCCCGGATCTAACCTTGCGTCACACTACAGGTATCTTCCGGTCTCATCCCCGACGGCCGCCATTTCGTTTCCCGTGCCCGCGACGAAGCCTCCTCCTGGCGAAGCACCTACAAAGGACCCATCAGCACACCTATCCTCGCCAGCCGGTTAGGTGGCTATGCGCAAGCATACACTCTATACTCCAGCGTGCGGCCATTCGGTGTCACCTCTATCGTTGGTGGCTGGGACTCGGAGCTGGAGCTTCCCGTTGACGGCCAGGTGGGCTCGGGACCCAAGTCGGGCTCTGGCGGAAAGGTGCCCAGTGCGAAGGCTGGGGGACCCGGATTGTATATGATTGAGCCAAGCGGGCTGTACTGGGTATGAATATTTTTTCTACGAATGTTAACCTTCGCGCGTGGCTGTAATGTTCGGTCTGACAATGATGTAATGAACAGGGCTACTACGGCGCCGCAACCGGCAAGGGTCGCCAGGCCGCCAAAGCCGAGTTGGAGAAGCTGGATTTGGCCTCTGGCAAGTTCACACTGCAAGACGGTGTCAAAGAGGCTGCGCGAATCATCTACGTTGCTCACGAGGACAGCAAGGATAAGGAGTTTGAGCTAGAGATGACATGGATTAGCGCGGTGGATGGGCCTACAAAGGGACGCCATGAGGAGGTACCCAAGGAGCTGTTAGAAGAAGCGATCAAGGCAGCCAAGAAGGCAATGGAGGGGGATGATGAGGAGGAGGAGGGGGAGGGGGAGGGGGAGGGGGAGGAGCAGTCGGGAGAAAGAATGGAGGAGTAGGCGCTTATTTTCTGTCGCTTGTGTTTGCTTTTTGCTGGTTCATTTTCTTTAGGTATGGTCGACACCTCTATTGCAAGCTTAGCTTTTCTATGATGAATTGATTCAAGATTAAACAAGTGAAGAACCCAGTCTTTTATCTTTTCGCTTTTCCCCTCGTGGTGTAATGGAGAGGGGGGGTGGTGTCACAGAGGTCTATCCGTGGATTGCCGTTCCCAAGAGCAATATTGCTAGCATAACACAATATATATAATGACATAAATCCATGCTGCCCTCTTCTACTCCTTCCCTTCAATTAACCGCTTACAAGAACTTCCCCTCTGCCCACCCCCTCCTCTTTACCCCCAGCTCCACCGCCGCCCGCCCCCAATCCTCCCCATGATTATGACCCTTCTTCTCCCCCTCACCCAGCCCCGCCCTTGCAAACCCCTGCTGCTCATTCAGCACCGTCAATAGCCCAAAGATAACCGGCACATTCTTCTCCATCTGCACACGCATGAGGGCGTGCGAGACAGCGTCCGCGATGTATTCAAAGTGCATAGTTTCGCCCTTGATCAGGACACCGATGGCGATGATGGCGTCGAAGGGAGCTGTTGAGGCGATTGGTTGGGTGGTGGCGTTGGGGGGAGCGGAAGTGGAAGTTGTTTCGGGGGTGGTGCTGGTGGTGGCTGTTGGGGAGGTGGTGGAGAGGAGGTCGATGGTGCCGGAGCCGGAGCCCGGGGCGGTGCTGGCGGCGGGGGTTATTGCTTGGAAGCGGGAGGCGGCGTAGGCGCTGTGTGTGTATGGCATGGAGTTAGCTGATATTGTATCCTTGGATAGGACTGCATTTCAATGTGCTATGCGCGTTTAAGGGGGATCTCCCGCTCATTCCTCTTTTGCCCGTCCCTCTCCAAAAAAAAGTAATGAGTGCGCACGTATCCAACCATTCGCGATAAAATACACCAACGGAACTCACCTCTCAACAGCAAACGGCAATTCATAGCTTCCAGGTACGCTCTGCACAACGATATTCTCCTCGCGCACGCCGGCCTCTTTCATCGTCCGCTTCGCGCCAGACACCAGCGCCTGGATGATCGCGTCATTCCAGCGCGCGTGGACGATGGCGATGCGGAGGGAGGAACCTGTAAAGTAGCAATTGAATGGTTAGTCAAGAGCAGGGAGCATGTGCGAGAATGGAAATTGGTTGGCGGTATGTGCTATGAAAGAGGGGGCTATAGGCATGGTGGGTGGTAATGCTAACGCTACCGGCGGTCGTGGTGATGCGGGGTTACTTTGCGACTGCGCGTATGAATTGCGGGCCGAATTGAGGGAAGTGGCTTACCATCGTGGGTTTCGGCGGCGCCGGGACCTTTGAGTGCAGACATCATTGAGGATATAAATGTGCTTGGGCGGGAATTGATGTTGTTATGGTGAGGGTGGTTGGAGGAGGGTTGGACCCGGAACTTGGGAGATGGTGGTGCGGGGCGGGGCGGAGGGAGGAGGGATGGCCGGTTACTAAGCTCCCGAGCCAAAGCTATATATATCAAAGTAACAATGGATGATTGAGAGCACACATGAGAAGACCGTATTTAAAAAGTGAACAGTTGATTAATTAGTGGGTTCAATTTTTAAACTAAGAAATGGGAGGGAGGTTGTAGAAAATGATACTAAATGAAATGGCCACGAATATTCCATCACGCAAAAACACCTGAACACGAAGATAGCAAGCAACAAACAAACAACCAACATAGCTAGACCGGCTTCAAGCAAACTAATTAGGTCAATCTAAAGCAAAGGAAAGTAAAACAGAATGAAGATGACATCGCCTTGAATGACAAACGAACCCACTCCAATGCTCCAGAAAAAAATATCCCTTTTTCCCTTCTCAATTGACCCGTGCAAGAACATGTAACTGATCGCGATCTGCGCTTACTCCACAGTGACGGACTTGGCCAGGTTGCGGGGGAAGTCAACATTGAGGCCCTCAGCAACAGCCAGCCAGTAGGCAATCAACTGCAATGGGATAACATTGAGGAGACCCTGAAGACAGTCGACAGTCTGTGGGACCTCAATTCTCTCGGTTTCGGAAGCGGGGAATTCCTCATCACCAGAATTGCAAATTACAATTGGGCGGCCACGGCGGGCAATCACTAGTAGATGTTAGATGTGTCGTATTTATATGGATGTTCGGATGTTGACGTACCCTGCTGATATGCATTGAGAGATTTGGAGAAGATACCGTCCCGGGTGAGAATCATGATGATGGGCAGGTTCTCGTCAACCAATGCAAGCACACCGTGCTTCAACTCACCAGACATGACAGCCTCGCAGTGAAGGTAAGAGATTTCCTTGATTTTAAGGGCACCTAACAAAATTAGCATATGTATAAGAAACGGGGAAAATAGACAAAAGGAGATAAAAGATAGACTCACCCTCCAGAGCGGTGGAGAACTGGCTTCCTCTACCAAGCAGCAACAAACTCTTCTGGTTCTTGAAGAATTTGGCACACATCTCCTTGATTGGCTCATTAAGCTTGAGGATTTGGCGGAATTGATCAGACACCTTGGCCAATCCGTCAATGATATCCTCTCGCCGCTTCTGCTTGGAGGCGCGGTCTTCACTCAAAGACAAGGCAAACATAACCATAGCAACGAACTGGGAGGTATAAGCCTTGGTAGAAGCGACACCAATTTCAGGACCAGCATTGATGTGCACACCGCAGTGGGTAAGGAGAGAGATGGAAGATCCGACAACATTGACAATACCAACGGTCAAGGCACCACGCTCCAAGCAGTATCTGAGAGCCATCAGGGAATCAGCAGTCTCACCAGATTGGGACACAAACACGCAGGTATCGTCACGGAACACAGGTGCCTGTCTGTCCAGAAAGTCGGAGGCCAGCTCGACAGCAATGGGGATTTCAGTCAGCTCTTCAAAGACACCACGAACGGCCATACATGAGTGGTAGCTGGTTCCGCAGGCAATGAAGATGATACGCCTGCAGCGGCGGATAGTGGTGATGTACTGTCTGAGACCACCAAGAGTGACTTTTTTGTTCTTGACATCCAGGCGACCACGCATGGTGTTGACAACAGACTCGGGCTGCTCGAAGATCTCCTTTTGCATGAAGTGGTCGAACTTGCCCTTCATGATCTCCTGGAGTTCAAGCTCGATAGTCTGAATGGCACGAACGTTAGAAGTTCCGTCATCCTTGGTGAGGCGGTGGATGTTCAGCTGGCCCTCGTGAATATGGGCAATGTCGTCGTCCTCGAGGTAGAGCACCTTCTTGGTGTGCTCGACGATGGCAGAGGGGTCAGAAGAAAGGAAGAATTCGGCCGGCTGAGGGATGCCATCATCAGACAAAAAGGCACGGGATTGCGAGCGATGCAGCAGGGACTTGTCTGGAGGAGCCAAGAGGCCGGTGGCTGATTTCTTGATGGCGACGTTCTGCGAGGCCTGCTCTGCTGGAAGGGCACCATCCTCGGAGTATTCGACATCGACAAAGTCCACTTTCATCTTCTTCTCAGTGCGGACACCAATGACTAGAGGAGAACCCTTGCGGGCGGCAATGACCTCGTGGGGGTAGTGGACAGACTTCAGTAGCAGACCAAAGGCGCCCTGGAGCTCCTTGACGACAGCCTTGGCGAGCACAGTAAACTCGATATCGGGATGGAGATCAAAGAGGTACTTGGCCAACTTGGCAATGCACTCGGTATCTGTCTCAGTCTCAAAGCGGAATCCCTTGGTCTCCAGGAGGGCCTTGAGCTCCTTGTAATTGGTGATGATACCATTGTGGACGACGGAGAACTCCCAAGAAGGATCAGATCTAATAGTCGTTAGTAAAGACGACGATAGATAAAGAGGGGAGCCTGAAACACGTACCTATGAGGATGGCAGTTGAGTCTGGAAGGGGGGCCGTGGGTGGCCCATCTGGTGTGGGCGATACCAGCATGGGAGTCGAAAGTCTTCTCGAGATCAATGTCGTTGCTGTCAATCAGCTCCTTCAGCTTGGCAACCTTGCCAACCTCCTTGAAGGCATAGACTTCATTCTTCTTATCTCCATCGACAGCTAGACCAGCGGAATCGTAGCCACGGTATTCGAGACGGGAGAGACCTAACATAGAGGGGTAGGGTTAGTGAGACAGCCACAGAAAGACGGGGAAGTCATGAAACAACGTACCATTGACCAGAGTCTGGATAACATATTCCCTCTTCCTCTCGGTGAGATAGTTGATATATCCGAAAATGCCGCTGGGAACCAAGTTAGCTGGAGTGAGTTAAGGCGCAATGGCAGGGAAGCAAGGAGATCCTACCACATGGTTGCTTAACAGTGGAGTTGTTTCAAAGGCGCCAATCAACAGAAGGAGGTGATTTCTTTATAAAGATAGAAAGAGCAATGAGTTGAGAGGAAGCAGGAAGCAGTAGACGGCTAGTATATGTGCAGTCCACAGTAGTAGAGAGGGAGGGTTGCTATGGGAATGGTTATAGAGTGGGAGGACAGGGAAGAAAGGGAGACAAAAGTAGGGAGATGGGAGAGATGAAGTGGCAGAGACTGGGAGGAGAGGGGGAAGACGGGGGATTATATAGATGTCAGAAACGAATGAAGGTTTAGACAGTGGAAAGCGAGGGAAGAAGAGGAAGAGGAAGAGGGTGAGTTGGGAATTGGGAATTGGGGAATTGGGGATGCGGTGAGGTTGAAGAGGAGGAGGAGGAGTGGTCGTAAGTTATAACTAATAAAAAGGGTGTAGCAGATGGCACAGGCTGGCAGGTTGGAGCTGTATCTGGCATACGGACAACTTACCATACAACCCGGCCGTGTCTCACTTGTCACTGCCTGGAGCTTACCATACCGTACGCGGACAGTGGGCCGGTTACCAGGCACTGCCGCGTCTGAGTGGGCGAGAGAGCGCGCAGACTGCCAGACTCTCCTCAAAGTCTAGAGTGTCCCAGTTGGTGGGGTTTGCAGGAAAGTTCAGAACTTAAGATCCCAAAGACTCAAACTATCCATCTGTTGTTGCTAACTAGCTAGGTAACTAGGCCACTGCTGCCTCAACTTACCCATCTTCTGTTTCCTATTATTATTATTCCACCATATAACTCTCCCTACTTTTCTTGATCACTGACACAGTTCTTAGAATCATAGTTCAGAACTCAGATTCAAAAGAATCTCCAGCCAAGCCGTGCCCAGGCCAGTGGGGGGTTCTATTCTTGGCTGTGTTCACCCAGCCTGTAATTGGCAGCCACCGCATCCGTTGGTGAAACATTTCTCTCCAACCCCAAACTGTCCCCTGGTTCTTTTTTGCCTTTTTTGGGCTCCTCTTTCGAGTTCCTGTGGCCCTGTGGGCTGTCCCCTGCCGTGCCAACTATCGGACCATTATGATTCATCCCCTCGATCTCTGATGATCAGCCCTGTCAGGAGTCCGGACAAAAGACTTCCCCGACTGGTTACCAGACTATGTCGGATTATGTATGACATGAACCATGCGATTTGGCAGACAGGAGTTGGATAAAATAATAAACCATTCAACCCCTCCCTACTCTACTTTGTCTGCATAAATTATCCCAATTACAACTGACTAGGTTCAAGATTCTCTCTACCCATTCGGAGCTTGTACGGAATTCCCCTCTATCCCGTATGGCGGGTGGCGGGTGGCCACCTCACTCTGCACACTGCATAGTGGACATGCCGCTGCATGTCAACTTGTCATCCGGCCTGAAAAGGGTAAAAAAAGGGCACTACTATGAACATTACTTTTTCCATGATCGACATCGATCACATACAAACTATCAGCTAAGATTTAGAAGCTCCTACTAAGGATGCCCTAAGGAAAAACGCTGCTTTCCATAGCCCCGGAGCTGAGCTTCTTCTACCCTGCTCATTATTTTTACCCACAACTGAACAGAAGCTCAAGAGTCAACAGCCCTACCACCGTATCCCCCCAACATGCAGCCTCGGAATTCACAGGTCCGTTCGTTCTTTGCTGATCGCCTCAACTCCCATCATATACGCAGCATGGCATGCATATAAAATCCCGTATCTGAGACAGCAGAAGCTCTATCGCCCCTGAGTTCGTGTCCCTGTTTTACTTTTCTTTTTCCCCCCTTCCTCTTCCATTTCTCCACTGAACAAAGACAAAAGACAGGGGGTTATGTTGACTATCTTGACTATCACCCAGGGTCTCAGTCACTCAGACAGTCGATCGGACCAACTGTCACTAGTAGTATTTAGCTACCGTTACACATCCGACGTCAAGAGTTCTATTTTTATCAGCTATTATCTGTTATCTATATACAGCATCCTAGCATCTTTCCAGGATCATCAACGACCTACTAAAATCCAACTATCAATTCTGACAATCCATACTAACTCGCCTTCTGTGGCTGATATGTGTAACTCAGGATTACTATTATTCATGGGTCTCTTGAAAGCTCTAAGCTCTAAGCTCAGAGCTCAGGGCTCAGTCTGTTCAATGTTGAACTCTGCGGCTGGCAACATGGCTACAGGCCGTTGCTAATTATGAGGAATTGTCCGCCCACCTAAAAATATCACTGAGCGGAGGACGAGGCTGAAATATCCGCTCTCGTCTACTCCGTATTCAAACATCCATCGAATTCAGATAACCAGCAGCTACTATTTTACCATGGACTCCGTCGAATTGAAACCCAAAGCTGCTGATAGGGAGCCCAGGGTTTGGCGTCGAAGGGTGGTTATTTTTGCTCTCGAGTCTGCCCATACGGAACCTCCTGCAGGCAAGCCACTGCGGCTGTGCCCAAAAGATATCAATTGTTTTCTCCTTTTCTACTCCTATCAGAATGACTCATTGACGTCCCTCCCATTCCACAAAGACTAATAACACTAACATTTTCCACGGTAGAGCGAAAGCAAACTAAAAGAAAAAGTAGCATCTGCCACGGGTGACGGTAGCCCGAGGTCCGTACGGCGGACGAAAGTAGACGCCAAGAGAATAGACGGTCAAATGCCAAAAATACACATGCGGTAAGGGTCCAGATTATTTGCTTACAAGAATCAAGACACTACGGAGTACGGAGTACTGCTGCGGACTTCACCGGCAATTAATCGTCAGGAACATGATTCTTCTCCACCCGCGCGCCACAGTCTAGAAGCGCGCTTGGACCTAAGGAGTTTTTCTTTAAACTTAACTGCGGTAGCGAGTTCCTGTAACGCCAAAAATAAACCGGGAAGCGGGAGTGGTGAATGGATGCCGCGGATGTTGAAAGGGGGAAAGGAGAGAAAGGAGAAGAAAGACGGGTTTCTTGTCATTGGAAAGGCGCGGGTTATTTTTAGTTTTCAAGTCAATTGATGGGAGGAATGGCGATACAGAGCGTGGAGCAGGGCGGAGGATCTATTTGCCGGAGTTTATAGCCGCGTTCCCATGCGAAAAGGATTTTAACAACGGATTATTATGGGAGCCTTTTGAACATGCCCAAGAGATGCTTGTCTGTATGCCCTTAACTAAACTATGTCCTCAATGATATAATATTATTTAGCGTATTCGTGTGTATGTCAATTATCATTATTGGAAGAAACGTTGCTAGCAGTTAACAACTTCTCTAGTTCCTACGGTATAGTATAGGTAATGCCCTACAGAACTGGGTAAGTTACTTCTATCTACTACAAAACCTGACAACTGAACAATTCAGTATTTGATGGGTTCATGATTTTCACCACCATCCTCCCGCCTTTCCTACCCCTCGCTTCTGCTTTTCTTTCAGTATGCTGTCTTTGCCACCGTGGCTGAATAAATAAATACACTGAGAGATACGGATAGAATTTACCAGAAGCGGGGTTGCCGAATACATATGTCTAGATCTTGATCTGTCGGCTCCCGAAGAACCGGGGGGGATACAGCCCGAATGGCTTTTGTACGTTGTGCAAAGACGTGTATTATTATTGTCCCGGGGTGCCGGCGCCGGTATGGAAACTCGACGGCAGCATGAGAAACGAATCATTGACTGCATACGCTGAAAAGATAAGTTGGCATTTTATCCTCCATGTTAATTCTGGACTTTTCGGAGGATGACTCCGTACATGGTCCGCGGCGGACTTCCATTTTTGCTTTTTAATAATAATGCAGGGCCGAGGGATTGACTTTTTGATATCACGTGGAAAAGCTATTAATAGCCCGGGCCGGGAAAACTGCAATCCGGAGTTTCGTGGACGAACGGGCATACAATCCTGTCTCTCTAGGAACCGGGAAAGTAAATAAATGCACAAAAGATCAACTGAACAGCTAATTTGACTTCGCTTGTCTGCGGGATTTGCATATAATGGCTTTTACTTACCTGCCACCTCTCCGGATAATCCGCCAGTGTTGTCATGTCAAGAGATAAGTACCCAACAATACGTGTACAGACAAGGCTGACCAGCGCGAGATCAAGATGCAAGGTGAGCCCTACGTCAGTTTTCGTCCCGATCTGACCTTCTTTCGACATTCCATTGCACTTTTATTTGCAGTCAAGCGTCCACCCCCAAGCTTCCACGCATTTCCGCCCACCGCCCCCGTTTATTGCTTTGCCGCCATTATCTGCCATTATTAGCCAAACATCCATACAACAACCTCACCATAGAAATACGGCACGCGCAGGTAGAAAGTACACAACCCATTGACAAACACGGATTCAATGGTAGTTTGGCCTGGAGAATCGAGGCAGTATCCGTATATTCCCCTAGTCCAGCTGACGATCTCTTCTTAAAACCTTGCGCAGCCTGAATTAGTCGAGGTAGGATGATGGCAAGCATATGGAGCTGACTGGGAACATTGTCAGGTGTTCTGTGCCGTTGGGTGTGGGGGAGAGAAAACGCGATTCCCTTAAGTTTTGGCGGCGATATAGGTACCTATTCAGACCGGTGCGGCGAAATATTGTTAACCCAGTAGGGAGACGCGTCCTAGACTGATTGCGAAGGGATGTACGGAACAGTCGTAGAGGACCCAATCGTGCCTATCGCAGCAAGACCACCTAGTTATGCCAAAAGTACCACAAAATTCCATGTTCAAACACTTGTTTTGTGCCGAGTGGTTGTCATGCAACACACTATGAAGCGGTGTCTGTTCGATAAATGTATCCTTTCGACGTCTCAGGCATCAACGATTGTCTGGTAGTAAACACAACTGCAATCTTTGTTAGCTAGAAAGCCTCAGCGACATCAATGAGGTGTAAATATAGACGTTGGTGGATGAAATATCGGGTTTCCACGCTCGGCCGGCAGCGCGTGTAGAAGAGTCGCCGCACAAGCGCCGCTGAATGGCGGCAAGACCGGAGTATAGGAGTCCTGAACATTTTCCTACCAAAATGTTTCCCCAACAATTAGTGAGCCTTAAATCCATCAATGTAAGAATTCCAAACACCAGAAAGTCGTGATGCTTAACCAGCAAGAAAGATGGAATCCCGAGGCAGGGCAGGGCAGGGCAGGGCAGACATTCCCGGCGGGCTAGCTCGTCTCCGCAGACCACGTATCGACGCGATGCATCGAACATGCAATGGTCACCATCAAAAATGATCCAGCGACCGTGATAGACTGCAGCAGACAACCGGCAGCAGGATTTCATTTATGCGACGAATAGAAGATGGTGATCGAGGTAAATGGACATGGCGGGTGTTGGTTGATGCGGCTCTGCACGCGGTGGACCACAGACTCCGCACGCAACGACGGAGATGGGATGATGGACGCAGACGAGAGCAGGCAGTTATCGAAACTGTAGCATAGTGTTTGATGATTGCTGTAGTTTGTTAGTAGTTTGTAGATTTCATTGTGTATGTAGTGTGATGTTGGAGAAAGAAAGTGTTGTTGATGATGAAACAGACAATTGAAGGCTGGAAGATCTCTCTCCGTGCATTTCGATTTTCGCCTTTTCTCTTTCTCCGTCAGCCTCCATCATCCATTCACCCTCCTCAACCTTCAACAACCTCTGCTCTCGACACTCTTCTCTTCCTACCACCAACATCACCTCCACTACCCTCTGCTACACTCTGTCTGGATTGCCCCAGCAAGTCCACAGCTAATTCTACCCTACCCTGCATCCTCTTTCTTCATCTCCCCAACCTGCCCCATCTTTGCCTGTGCGCGTCCGGCCCTTTTGGCACTCCCCTCCATTTCGCGTCGCTAACCCTGAATCTCCCTACCCTACGCTACATTTGTAAATTCCCCCTTTGGAGGCGAATGACTTGGTAACTGCATGTGAGCTGGCTAGCTAGTATCCGACTGTCGAGGATGGTGTTTGCGGGCTGTCTGTGGTCGCTATCGGGCTGCTAGCCATCTCTCATTCATCCTCATTATGTCACGCGCCTCGGCGGGCTTCGCAGACTTCTTTCCCACCGCCCCCTCTGTCCTCCAGAAGAAGCGCTCAAAGGCAGGCCAGGACCGGCCAAAGGGCAAGGCCAGGCACGATGATGACCTCTCATCCACGCCCAATACATCGTCCGCCGCCGCCGCTACTGCTAATGCTGCGGAGGATGGTGGGGCCCCAGCCAACATCTCCAACAATGATGGCTCAACAACCCAGACCAATAGCAATAGTTTAGCTGATGAGTCTGCCCCAGTTGCTCGCGAAGAGGTGAATGTTACTCCAGGCGATACCAACGGTGTAGGCTCGTCGAGCTCCACCAGCACGGGCTCCTCCGTTTTCAGCGCATCCTCTTTTCCCCCGTCTGCCGTACCGACTACTAACGGAACAACAACAACTCACCCCCATGCCCTTACTCCCTTAACCAACACTGATTCGTCGCCTCCATGCAAAGTCGCGAGCCCATCAGGCCAGAAGTCAATTGCGGCGGGGGGCGAATCGACAGCCTCAAGTCGTTTTGTCGATGATGTCAAAGCGTCCGCCATCACACCTCTTCAAACACCCCCGACTCCGCGAAATCAAGCTCGGCCTGCGGGAAATGCTATAAAGGGATACAAACTGACCTACGACCCCGATCTAGAAAAAAAAGCATTGACTAAAGAAAAACGAAGGAAGCCGCAGTATGAAGCTTTTGGCAGTGTAGATGACGAAGCTCCGCCTGCAGACCCGCGCCTTGCAATTGCCAACTATACTCGTGGTGCAGGTTGTAAGCAAAAAACAAAATATCGACCTGCCCCATATATCCTTCGACCATGGCCGTACGATCCTGCCACCTCTGTCGGGCCTGGTCCCCCGACCCAGATCGTGGTGACCGGCTATGATCCTCTAACCCCTCTAGCACCCATTAGCGCCCTCTTTTCCAGTTTTGGAGATATCGCGGAGATCAAGAACAGGACAGATCCGAATACGGGTCGGTTTCTGGGTGTCTGCTCCATACGGTACAAGGATTCAAGAATGTTTCGTGGCGGAGGGCCGCTCCTCGCGGCGCAGGCTGCCCGAAGAGCATACCTCGAGTGTAAGAAGGAACAACGCATTGGAGTACGTCGAATTCAAGTTACCCTCGATCGCGATGGCGTGGTCAGCGACCGGCTCGTCGCGAAAATTATCGGATTCCAAAAGCAGCCGTCCCCGCTGCCGGTGATGGAAGAAAAATCTAAGCCACCAGAACAAGACAACGTCCCGCCTCCAACTGCACCCAAAGGGCCCTCCCGAAAACCGAACATGCCTATACCTGAAGGTCCACGAGCTACGCTGAAGCCTCCGGCACTCTCATTGATTGAAGAGACCCCCATCCTACAGCAGATTAAACGTGACCCTTATATTTTCATCGCCCACTGCTACGTCCCTGTGCTTAGTACTACGATTCCCCATCTAGAAAGGCGGTTAAAATTGTTCAATTGGAAATCTGTACGATGCGACAAAACTGGATATTACATAATTTTTGACAACTCCCGGCGAGGGGAGGAGGAGACGGAGCGATGTTACAAAATGTGCCATATGACACCGTTGTTCACGTACGTGATGAATATGGAGAGCCAGCCCTATGGAAATCCAAACTACCAACGCAGCCCAAGTCCGGAACGGGTCAAGGCAGAACAGCGGCAGAAGGCAGAAAAGGAGCGGCTAAAAAGGGAGGATGAATTGGATATTGAGGAAGAGAAGAAGCTACGCGCTGCTGATCTTGACCCTGCTCGAGAAGTACTCAGCATACTTCTTTCGGAAATCAGGGATAAGCTGCTCGAAGATGTCAAGTCACGAATAGCGGCTCCTGCGCTCTACGATTACCTCGAACCCGAACGCCATACTGCCAAGAGGCAAAAATTGGGTATCCCTGATCCTGAGAGCAATAAACGCCCCGCTTTTCGAATTGACACCTCCGATGACACTGTTGTCGGGACTCCGGATTCACGGGCAGACTCCTTGGCGAAGGTTCGGCCTCTTGGTGCTAGTATTCTCTCTCTCCCACGTATCCGCAAGACCCAAGGTTTGGAAAGCGCCAACGATGCCTTTATGGATGAGCGACGGAGGCGGCCTCCGAGAAGGAGAGAATTTAGACCCCTCTATCATCGCCTGCAGCAGCTTCATGATGATGAGGATTCCGAGGATGAACGGAGAACTTCATTTACCAGAGACACGGAGGAACAAGACAGTCGACCGCTTAGCCGTATGAGTATGACCTCTGAGGATGAGGATGAGGACGATTATGGTGCTGCCGTCGAAGATCGGGGACTGTTTGATGATGAACCCATCAAAGAGGATCACAAAGCCATCATGGATGCCACAGTTGAAGAGCTTGAGCACAATATTATGGATCTTTCGCCCTCCTCGAAGAAGAGGAAAAGAATTGCCGAAGAGCTCGAGGCTCGTAAAAGGCAGAAGGAAGATGACGAGCTGTTTGGCCTGGCTGATTCTAAACCTGACGAGCAGGTGAAGCCTGAGGTAACAGAAGAAAAGGTTATTGATGATTCAACTGCTGTAACCGTAACCCAGGTCAAACCTAAGAAGCCGCCCAAGCCCAAGAAGAAGTCCAAGAAGCAGATCTTCGAGGAGCGAGAAGCATTGAAATTGAAACAACTTGAAGCCGCAGAACATGTTCCGCCCAAGGGAGACATCCTAATTGAGACTCCACCGGTAGAGGAAGAGAAACTTGTTGAGGAAGTTATTCCGGAGATCCTTGAAGAAACAAGGCCTGAAGTCGAATGGGGCGTTTCGAGAGACGTACCTAGACCTACCGTTGAAGATGACGAATCTATTATTCTTGATCTCGACGGCTGGCAGAGTCTCATCAAAGACGACGAGGATATCAGATTTCTTCGAGAAGCCTTGGAAGATTATCAACCTTCAAATATTGGAAATGTATATGCATGGGCCTGGAGGCAAAAGGAAACCAAAGCCATCAATCGTGGTGGCGAAAGGGGGCCTGTTCATACTGAAACTAAGATCAACGGCTACTACGTTCCTAACCTGACCGGATCCGCCCGCACAGAAGGACGAAAACGCATCCTCGAATCCGAGAAATCCAAATACCTACCCCACCGTATCAAGGTCCAAAAGGCCCGCGAGGAACGTGAGGCTCGCGCCAAAGCAGACCCGCAGGCCACCGCGGCAGAAGCCGCCCGACTTGCTGCAGCCAAAACGATATCCAAATCCACCTCTCGGTCCACCCGTGTCAACAACCGCCGTCTCATTGCCGACATCAACGCTCAGAAACAAGCCCTGCCCATGCAAAGCGGTGAGGGTGACGTGCTCCGCTTCAACCAGCTCAAGAAACGGAAGAAGCCTGTCCGCTTCGCACGCTCCGCCATTCACAACTGGGGCTTGTATGCTGAAGAGAACATTTCTGCCAATGATATGATCATCGAGTACGTGGGCGAGAAGGTTCGTCAGCAGGTCGCTGATATGCGTGAAAGACAGTACCTCAAGAGCGGCATTGGCAGTAGTTACCTCTTCCGCATTGATGAGAATACCGTCATTGACGCGACGAAGAGAGGCGGTATCGCGCGGTTTATTAATCATAGCTGTACGCCAAATTGTACGGCGAAGATTATCAAGGTGGATGGAAGTAAGAGGATTGTTATTTATGCGTTGCGGGATATTGAGCGGGGTAAGTTTTATATTTCCTTCTTTCCAACTGCTTGTTGGACAATGGTTGAGAATCATGCTAACGATCTATACAGACGAAGAACTTACGTACGACTACAAATTCGAGCGCGAATGGGATAGCGATGACCGCATCCCGTGTCTCTGTGGCTCGACAGGGTGCAAAGGCTTCCTTAACTGAACGATTCACAAATTCGTGTTTTCTTTTCCTACCGGAGTGTAAACCGCATTTTCTCTACTGCTATACTATGAACAACACGATATTATACCTTTTTTGATTATTATATCTTTTCGCTTATTGGGACTCGGACCCGTCTGCAGCCTCATTAGGTCTCTTCACGCTGGGCTTTTAATATACCTTATTTCTCTTTTCATCCAACGGGCATCTGATTTGGGAAAAGAGGGAGGACCTCACCAAAAAATTACCTTTTCTTGCTATTGAAAAGAATACCGGGATGGCGTTTTTTCTTTCTATTTTACTTCTTGTATGTATGTATGTATGTGTGATGGGCTCTGGCGTCTTGTTTTTATTTCCCTTTTTCCCCCTCCTATCTTTTTCACGGCCTCTTTTTTGTCTTTTTCGCGTGGGTTCTATTCGAGACTTGAATGATAGGTAGGATATGGATGCAATTGTTTATATCAGGGGCTCTCCCGCTTCTCTTCTATGATCATCACCCCATTCACTGTTGTCTAATATCTATCTATATTTTTCTGCCTTTTCTATTTTTTCTTTCCCCTTTTCCACTTCCTCTTGTGCACTGTATAATAAATAAAGCGTTTTTGTTGTTTCGTCTTCCCCATACATACTTTTCGTGCAAATTATTATATCATTTGGATGGGTGGAGAAAGTGAAGAGCGAAAAAAAGGCCTTTTAGATTTTGATTTTTTTGGTCTATTTTCAACTATTAATCCGATTGCTGAATGCGCCGGCCTCTGATGCAAATGACCCTTTTTAATCTGTGAAACAGGCGAGACAGAAAATCGCTGTATTGGTTATATATAAATCATTATTCTCTTATGAAAGAATGCGCTCCCATTCTCCCATTCACATTTGTCTAGGTGGTAAATTAGCAAAAATGCAAGCCCCGTTTCATCAAAGAATTCTATTTTTAAAATAAACCTCGCTTTTCATGAAATGAGACCCCAAAACCGAAGAAGCTTTTTTATGCCCCATCAATAACCCAAAACGCCATTATACGCTTCTCTCTTCTCTCTTCTGCTTTATGCTCTTTTTAAAGACAACTAAGGTGTAAGATTGACGTGTTTGTACTCCGACATGAGATGATCGTGTCCTCAATCTAGCATCCTCGACCCCTCTCCATTCCTCTCTTCCTTGTCGCCTTCAATGATTGAACCTCAATCTTACGAGGAGGAACAGAGTGATGCAAGGTGGCTTGTATACCGCGTAACTGAAAGAGTCAATGGGGAAATCTATATGCTGAATCTGACGGGCAGTGCGGTATGACAGTTGATCGCGGACGGGAGGGGAGGGACGTATATACGGAGGATGGGTTCCTTGGAGGACGAGACGCAAAGGGAGTGCCAAAAAATGCGGTGTTGGGTATATAGTTATAATGTTCAAAGGAGGACTCTTTCCTCAGACTAGATGCGATAGAAAGAAATAGGTTAGCCAGCCAGTCAGTCAGTTATAGTTTTGAGCGCATTTTCCACCCCCGATATGTGGCATTCTCCCCTCGTTTGGTTTCCAATTATCCCATCGCATATATCAAAGTGATAGATATACGTACCCAAATGACTCGGTAACAAGAAATTTGCAATCCCTTCCTTAATCCGATACTCATGCCCGCAGTTCCCGCACACCATCTTCCCCTCCATCACTTGAGTCTCCAACAGGAACCGGTGCAGCTCGCGCAGCAGCTCATCCGTCACGGCGTCGCCTTCAGGTTTTGTGGGTGTTAGGGAGGTAAAGCCGAGCTGCATACAAAAAAGTAACATGCTAGTCAGTTCAATTGCATTGGAGTAATTTGCAGCGCGCTTTTCCTCCCCCTAGCGTAACATTATAAACCTAGGGAGGAAGGGAGCGGAGGAGCGGATATAGTACGCACCTCACCAGCTGTAACCACCAGCGCATCCCAATCTATGCGCGGCAGGATGTTGCGTATGAAGTCAGGCTGGAAGTCCAGCTCGGACTGCTCGAGTTCAGCGTCGCGGAAGTGGAGGGGGTAGGAGGCGGGGGAGGCTTTGCAGGCTTTTATGGCGCAAGTGACGAAGTTTGCGGTTAGGACTTTCATCCTGGGCGAGCTGGCAGGGTATATATTTGAGCTTCGAAGCGAATGGAATAGAATGGTATGAAATTGGGGGAGAGGCTTTATTTAATATGGTCTGGTGGTTATGCGGAGAGAGTTGGAGAGCGAAGTTGGTTACGGCGGAAAAAAATATGCCAAGAGATGCGTTATCGCTTATCGGAGAACAGACAGGGATATATAGGTACTGTTATATACATGTACCAGGTAGACCTGAGAAAAGACGGAGAAGAAAGATATAATAGGGCTGATTATCTATCTAACAGCTGTAGAAGCTTGAAGTTAAGTTGCATACAAAAGTCCCATAGATAACCCAATCCATCAATAATGAAACTCCCAAACTTCCATTCTCGCTCGCTATTATCAAACACGCCTTGAAGAATTGGCAGAAAAGAGAGTCAAAAGGTAGCAGAAGAACAGCTAGAAAAGACAGTCAAACAGTAAAGCATTCTGTATCCCGACAACCGGATATGGTAACATCATTTGATCCTCACGTCAATCGCATCGAAATCCGCAATATCATTCTCCCCCACCGTCGACGCGGGATCTAGCAGATCCCCGTCAAATATCAATTGGATCGTGCTCCCCGGCGGCATTCCCCGTTTCTCGCGGAAATTCTTGATGATCGACGAGATATGCGATTTCGCGCGTGCTTTGATCTTGAAATCCTCGATACCAGGAGATTTGAGAGTGACGCGGAGGACAGCGTCTTCTTCAGTCTGTACAGCCTCTTCCTCTTCCTCTGCTTCTTCCTCTGGTACCACAGATTTGCGATACGACGCCATGTTTGCCTGCCGCTTGCGCTCCTCGAACATCTTTTCCGTGACCGCCTCCATATGCACTTCTAGGGAGTCATCGTCGCCAGTCTCGTCGTAATCCCTCATCTGTAACAACGGCAGCAGCCCCTTCTCCTTTTCCTCCTGGACACCCAAACTCTTGCACGTCGTCACGTCGAACAACCGCCTCCCCTTCCAGGTTAGAAATATTGTTCTCATCATGTCAGTATCGAATCCCTGCCGGCTACACCAGGCTCTACGAACATCTCGTAAATCCTGATGCAACCGCCGCTGCACGATTAGCGGGTTAGTGTTCGGTAGATCGGATGTTATGAGGATTTTCACAATTGGTTCCTTCGGGCGGCTGTGTATGTCTGGGGTATTGCTAGCGGACTTTGGAGTGGTATTATTACTATTTGGGGATTGAGTAGCTGCATTTGTATCGCTCCCTGGATTGGCATTTGGCGCTGCTAGGCGTTGTCGGGCTCGCTCACGAGCTTTGCGTGCTAGTTCGGGGAACTCCTCTTCTGCGTACAAGTCATCATCATCGTCGTCGTCGTCGTCGTCGTCGTCAAAAGTGTGTTGTTTGTCGAAGCTGTGTTCCGGTTGCGAATCGCGCATAGGCTTCTGCGGCCGCGGATAAGACTCGTCAGAGTCCGAAGCCACCTCCACTACAGTTGGAGGCCGTACGGCCAGCTTAGCAGGCGGACTTTCAACCGGTGCACGCGGAATGGTCTCTGGAGACGATTTCTTTGGAGCTACTACGGCCTTTTTAACATTAAGCCGGTCAGAAGCAGACCCCTCAGAAGTGGTTGACGGCACACTGTCCTCGCGCGATATTCGTCGTCTTTTCGGCCCTCGTGACTGTGACTTCGACTCTCGTAGTTCCTCTTCCTTCAGGTATTTCTCATTATCGCTCTGATCATTATCACTATCTTCTTTTTCTTCCGCCTCCTCAGATTTCCTTGCGATTATGTCTGGGTAGACTTGTTGGGAGCGTCTGTAGAAATCTGCGGACTGGCCTGGGGCGCCTGCTTTTGCCCAGTCGGGTTTCTTGAAGAAGGAGCGCATTCTCTGGTAGTTATTAAAGGCTTGCGCATCGACGAGTCGGGAGTGTCGAGAGTGATAGCTGAGACCTTTGTCTGTACACGATTAGAGGATGCGTATACGGTGGTATGCGGCGAGTGTATCTACCTTGGGAGTACTCGCTTCAGACTATCACGACGGGATTACCGGCGGATAGCGACGGAGTAGATAAATGAGAGGTCCAAATAGTAAATGACACTGTTCGTAGTAGATTGAGAAGCAAAATATGGCTGGTAGTGGAATCGACGAAGTTGTTGAAGACTGCGGAGAGAATCCCCAGCCCCGCCAAGAGAGTCGAGATGTTTGTCTCTCTTTCTTTCTTCACCTCCGAAACAACGTCACAACACCATACAACACAACTCTCCGTTCACTTTGTCTTCAGCAGTTGGGCAGCCAGGTCCAGGCACTTTGCTTACCCTTCCATATCCCCATTCTGCCAACAACGGTATAATTCCCCGTCATGGAAAACGGCGCCGCCTCCGAGGGCAAAGACCCCTCCGCATTCCTGGGCGAAATCACCGGCGCCCCCGTCACCGTAAAGCTCAACTCGGGCGTTGTCTACAAGGGTATTTAAAGCCTCTATTTGCTATTCGAGTATATGGTTACAGTCTGGCTTGACTAACTAACTGCTGTTGCTGTATCAGGCGAACTGCAATCTGTCGACGGCTATATGAACATCGCTCTGGAGAAAACCGAGGAGTATGTTGATGGCAAACTAAGGAGGACCTATGGGGATGCCTTTGTGAGAGGAAATAATGGTATATCTTTTCTATCTATATACAATCTACCTTTGTGCTTGCTGTCCGTGAGTTATTGGATCCTTACTAACTGCGTCTTGCGACATCAGTTCTCTACATCTCCGCCGACTAGGAGCTCCTCCTTGCTTCGTATAATATGATACTAAGCTTCACGAAACGATTACACGCCGCATGAGATGCTCGATAAGCGCTTTGAGTTTTACGCTACGCATAGTTATTTCTTGGGTGAATGCTAAGCTCCGGGACTCTTTCTGTGCTTGTCAGTCTGCTATAATATGCTGAGGGCCGCCCCGGGACCGGCTGGCTGGGAAGCCATTGCAACTTTGACGAGTTTGACATAAAGACAGTACAAGGATGGGTACAAGACGGGTTTTTCATGCGTCTCTTAACACGTTATTTGGGATGATGTTGCTGCGCGCTTCCAGGAGAGGGAAGAGGGATCATACATCATTTCAATATACCACTTTTGTCCTCTCCGAAATATTAATCCTGGGAGTTGGCGGATAGTTGGGATTTATAAACACAGGTTTTATCTATCATTTAGCGTCATATATACTCTATCTGTTCATTCTCTCCAACTGGATCTATACACTCACTCACCACAGATTCCTTTCCGTTTGCTTCCTACTCAGATAGCCTCCATCCAGACAAAATACGTTGCCCAGTTCAGCTCCACCTCATCTTTGTCATCGGTGGCTTCTTTGTCATTTTCCAGCGCATTGAATACTTGGTGACAGACGCTCTATTCCACCCATGTCAGCTCATTCGTCCGCGCAATGGACATGACTGCTCTAATCTTACTTCTAATTCATCTCCTTTCAAATTTGCAACCTGGCTCAGAGTATGATATCGCTCCCAGATCGCCTGCTTACTCAATCGCCGCTTATACTTGTCGCTGTGCTGCCCCATAGGCGAATTGAATATTTGCTTCTGTCCATTTTGACCTTGGTTTTCGAACACTGCCGCCCATTTCTCGTGACGGAAGCGGGGATCGCTGTCTTTTTCGCTGTCAAGGGACCAGGTTATGGCCTTGACGGTTCGTTCCCAGGCTGTTGTTGGCTGCCAGCTTTTGGGAGCGTTATCTGCGTTTTTGAGATTTAGGATGCAGTAGATAATGGATGGATATATATAAAGTATATATCCATGGGCGAATGGGTGGCGTGCTACGTACAGTCTTCAATGTTCCAGATCAACCCCAGCATTCCCCCCGGACGGAGGACGCGGTGGATTTCGCGCAGGGCGCCTTCATTGGCGAACCTATTCCAGTCATTTATCAACAGGACGCATTGAAATATCCCATAATATGGTCCGTTTTACATACCAGTGAAATGCCTGTCCATACAATCAGCATACTCCCATAACATCTCCCTTCTCCCCTTCCCCTGAATCGAAGCATCTACTCACCTGCCCAACAACAACCGCATCCACACTTCCCCTTTCCACCGGGATCTCCGTCGCCCCTCCGTCCTTTACAGCCACCTTCTCCCAATTCCCTCCTAACATAGCCCTCTTCATCTCCAGTTCTCCCCTCATTTCCGGATGCGGCTCCACCGCTATAATCTCATATCCCTCCTCCCTGGCCACCAGCGCCTCCGTGAATTTGCCCGTCCCCGCGCCAAGGTCGACGATCTTTGCGCCCGGTTTGTTGGAGAGACGGAGGTGCTGGAGGAAGAGGTCGGTGCTGGGTTGCGGGTAAGTTGGGCGGTGGGTGTCGTAGGAGGGGGCGTTGGTGAAGCCGGTTAGGGCTTGAGGACGGAGGACGGTTGGCATTGTGGTGATGTATATGTATGTATGTATAGCGTGTACCAGAAATATCCTCTACATCTAGGGGCTACTTTTGTGTACTGATACAAATGTAGATATGTTTGCGGGGCAGTTTGGCGCATATATACGTATTAGCTATCGGGAATTCGGTTGTGATGATGATAGTGTCCAGCACGACATTGACGGGCGGGATTACTCCGTTCATGCTACTAACAGGTGGATTGATTGTTTAGTTTCGCGGAGACTATAACTCCGTAGATGGTTTGTATAAAGACTAAAAGAGTATTTTGCTTAACGCTAATTATTTGGACGGCTTCATCGAGTGTTGGTAGAACCGCCGAGGGGCAATTATATACTTGTTGAATCATCACGTCCATGGAAGGTAGGAATTGCCAAAGCAACAGACAACGCGTCAAAATGCAGAAAAACCGCGTGCTGAACTACATTGCTTTCTTCCCTTTCTCTTTCTTTTCTCTCTCTCTCTCCCTTTTTTTTTTTTTTTTTTTTTTTTTTTTTTTTTTTTTTTTTTTTTTTTTTTTTTTTTTTTTTTTTTTTTTTTTTTTTTTTTTTCTATTTCGGCTCAGGTGACCAGCTCTTGTTTTCCATTCTGTATCATCCTGACATTTGATATCTCTTTTCAGTCAGAAAGCCCCTGACTCAATCTTTGAATATAGTCCGTTACTCCTTATCCCTTAAATCATATTTCTCTGTCTCTCAAGACACCCAAAACACAACTTGGCTGGCATGCCTCGTCGAAAGGAACCATGACCACTTTCCACCCTGTCCCGCTGTCCCGCGTCTCCCCTTTGAGCTTCGAGCTCGAATCTGGGAGCTGGCGGTCGAGCTGCGAACTGTCGAGATTCGCATAGACATAAAACACATATGCTATTTTGAGAAGCTTCTCGTAGTCTCGCTAGCGCGGTGCCTGCAGTCCTTCAAGCCCGTCTCGAAGCTCGGAACCACCTACAGCGGTCGAATATATATCGACAAGCCTCCAATCCCCAGTGTATAGATAAGCTGTGCTATACCTGGGTCAATTTTGTGTGATTGACATGAGCTTACTCAATCATGATATGTCTATTCTCATTATTAACCCTGCGGACTGCTGATTCGCCGGCTTCCCTTCCAGAGGTACAGGCAACACTACTAACCCTTCGTGTGCTTGTATGTAGTAGCCTAGTAGGATGGGAGATTCTCTCTTTTTTTGTCCCAGGGGCTGCGAAGAGGCTCATTGCAGAGCATAGTATGATCTACGCAGTAGAGAATGTTGTATTTGACGAAGTTAAGAAAATAGAGATATCTCACAGATAGCTACCTAGGTACTTCACACAGATGACTGCTTATTATCATTGGGCCAATGATGTCGAATATTCATGTCGCTGTCTGAATAATTGGCCAGTCCGGCTTAGAATTGCGGGCGGGCGAGGGGCAAACCCTAATAAAACGTCGAGTTCCATACAAAAAAATGACATCTCTCGTCCCCGCCATTAGATTCAGCAGACAACTAACCACTTATATAATTTCCTTACCGATCCCTCCAGACAGTTCATAGTAATAAAGTAGATACAGACCCCTCTCCTCTCCAAAAGACCGCTTCAATCCATTCCCTATACGGCTTCCAATCCCCCCATCAAACCCTACCCCTCACCCTCAAAAAAGCATTCCCAAAATGCCCCTCGACGCCATAACCTACACCCGCGGCTCCCTCTCTATCCTCAACCAACTCCTCCTCCCGCACCGCACAACCTACGACCCCCTGCACAGCTCTACCGATGCCTGGCATGCGATCCACGACATGCGCGTCCGCGGCGCCCCCGCCATCGCCATCGTCGCCGCCCTCTCCCTCGCCGTCGAACTGCATACCTTGATAGAAAACAAAAGGCTGTCAGATGAGGCGAAAGAGGTTGAAGTGTTTATCAAAGAGAAGTTGAGCTATTTGGTCAGCAGTCGGCCGACGGCGGTGAATTTGGCGGAGGCGGCGGGGCGGTTGGGGGGTGTTGTTGGGGACCTGTGTAAGGTGGAGGGGGCGACGGGGAAGAAGGTGGCGGAGGGGTATATTGTTGCTGCGGAGAAGATGTTGGAGGATGATGTGGAGGATAATCGGAGGATTGGCGGGGAGGGGGCCCGGTGGATTAGGGAGAAGGCTGCGAAGGATGGGAATGGGAAGGTGTCTGTGTTGACCCATTGTAACACTGGGTAGGTTATGCGGACTGCATTTTTTTACTTGTATTGGATACATTCTAACTATTATACAGCTCCCTCGCTACAGCAGGCTACGGCACCGCGCTCGGAGTCATCCGCTCCCTGCACGCCGAAAATGTACTTGAACGGGCATACTGCACAGAAACTCGCCCCTACAATCAGGGCTCCCGCCTCACAGCATACGAACTCGTGCACGACAATATCCCCGCCACTCTCGTCACCGACAACATGGCTGCCGCCTTGCTGGCTGGGAAACGTGGAGGTGCCTGCGTAGATGCCATTGTTGTCGGCGCTGATCGTGTTGCTGCCAATGGCGACACCGCCAACAAGATCGGAACATACGGACTTGCCGTCCTGGCCAAGCATCACGGTGTCAAGTTCCTCGTTGCAGCGCCGTGGACGACCATCGATCTGAATACGAAGAGTGGTGAGGATATTGTAATCGAAGAACGACCCAAACATGAGGTGACGAGGGTCAAGGGCCCCCGTGTTGGAGAGGAAGGGAACGGGAGCGCGGCCATGGAGATGATTACTGTCGCTGCGGATGGAATCGATGTGTGGAACCCGGCATTTGATGTCACGCCTGCCGAACTGATCGATGGGATCATCACGGAGGTTGGAGTGTTTGAAAAGGATGGCAGCGGGATTTTCCATCTGGAGCGGTGATTGATTTCACTCAAGCTTTCTGTATACTGATTTATTTGTTGTCTTGAGCATCCGTGCGATCTTCGGAGCTTTTTGCGTCCGGGTCTGAGCTTGAAGTGGCATTCCCGTCGCTATTCGAATATTCTGCGTTTCCGGGTTTCTCGACTGCGGCTAGGAGGGCTTCGATTTTCTCCTCGAGGTTGGTGAGATTGTTCTCAAGGGCTGAGGCTGTTCGTTCACCGCTGTTATACCCATAAGAGAGCGTTATATTAGACAGATGGACTTCGTTAAAGGGATTTCGGGATTTATTTAATTAGAGAATTGATTTCGCTAGAAATAACGGACCTTGCGATGTTTTTGAATGCCTGTGGTTACAATTATTAGCGGTGGATAGGGAGCCGGAGCGGGGAGCGGAGCGGAGGAAGCGGTGCACATACCTGAGCAAGACTGGCCTCAGCACTCTCATCCTTGCTGGGCGCTGTGCTTCCATTTGTTGGGCGCATAGTGGCAGGGCTGATTATCAGCTTGGTATGATTTAATAGAATATTTGATATATCTTGATTGTATCCCGTTATATTGTGAAGAACATCGTGTTTATCTGCAAAGAAATTCCAGAAAAAAACCCCCCGCATCACGTGGCCTGTAAGAATACGGTACGGGATTACATCATGGCGTATCATCCCGTACAGTCCATGCAGTCGTCAATACGCAGCTTCATCCGTCATTCTTCAACTCATCTAGGACAGATCTCAAGCTGCGGAAAGACTTCTCCTGTACACGGCGGAATCTAGCAATTGATACCTGGCGTCTATCTTTACCTGTATTCTGCAACCTACAATTGACTTCCTCGTCCTCCAGTCTTTCCCAGTTAGCACCTAAACCCAAAGAAGGACAGCTGGCCCCTTACTGCTAGAGTCGCAACGTGGTATATTCGGATCTATATTCGACACCTTGCTCTCGGCTTCCCCCGCAAAGGCCAATTGTCTACTTGAATTATATATATACCTTGCTATTAGACCATTCTCTGCGGTTATTCCCTTCTTGTTTTACATTACTATCATATACTCGACAAGCAAGCTACCTTTCTTAAATACTGCCACGAACCTATCTCCTTCTACCTACATCCACGATGGTATGCGACACCACCAATCTCCTCTCTTACCCGTATCTCTCACCTATCCAAAGGGAAAGGAAGTTAACAAAAGTCAAACACAGGCTCAAACTCCCCAACAACGCCGCGCAAACGAGCGCTACGCAAAACAAGAAGCCACCAAGCGCGGCAGACCAGAGACCGTCATCAAGGCCAAGCCAAAGCAGAAGTCGCCCGTGCCGATTGTTTCGGTTGGTACGTTATAATTTCCATATATGCATGGTATATGTGCAGTTTAGAACATGGCGGATAGGATATGCTAATCGTGGTCTAATCAGTTATCCTCGCCTTCGTCCTCTGCGGCGGATTCCTTTTCGAAGTGCTGAGGCTGGTGCCGGAGCTGTGGAGTGCCATTGCCAGCTGGATCACCAAGTGGACGAGTTAGATGCACCGATCTCTTTGAAGAAGAAAAGAAGAAGTGTTGCGATTCCGCTTTCACATTTGCAACTGCTATTCTTGGACTGTCTTCCTGCGTTTTCTAGATGGAGCTTGTCGATGTCGTCTCGCCTCGTCACTATCCGCCCTCTATACAGTCATCGCTCCCCTGGATCCTCCGCCCTACTATCCATTGAGAAACAAACACCGTCCCGTCTCTTCATCCCGTTCCCGTAACCCGGCCGCTGTGGACTTTGATCGCACCTAGGGACTCTTCTTTCCTGACGCCTACTCCACCAACATAATTGCTCTTCATATAAATACCCTCTGCGATTTCCTTTGTGTGTGCGAAGTCCGTTTTCATTTATCGTTTCCCATTTAGTTCTGGGATCAAGCTTGCGTTTTGCGTCTGATATACATCATAAAATCTCGACATTTGGGCCTATGTTACTTTGAAGTACGCCCCGGGCGTACATTTTTAATTTATGTGTTATTAGTTTTAGTTGTATTTTATCATGGCTTTAGAAAACAAATCGGCGTGTGGTTGAATCTTTAGAAGACACATGTTCTCTTTGGAGCAGACAGAATATAGAAAGGAAACGTTTTTCGTCCTGGCTACGTACACTAACTTACACTAACTTAGGGTAGTTTGACAGCGACCAATCCTCATCAAAATGTTACGCTGTGCGCTTTCAAATTATGTACGGAGTATATGCTTGCTATATATGGATATTGCACGCCAGGCCAGGCTTCCCTTGTCGGGATCTGACGAAGCAGGGATGAAGACATCAAAAGAGGGCGCTAGCGGTATTCAGTTCGAGTTCATCACGTTGCCCCAACCTCTCCAGCACTCGCACTCGCTTTCTTCTTGGAAGATGCTTTCTTCTTTTTCTTCCGCTTAACTTCCACCTCCCCTGTCCCAGCTTCTCCCACCTCACCCGCCGTTGCACTTTCGCCCGCTGCACTAGAACTAGCAGCAGCAAATCCGTTGCCATCGCCGTCACCACCTTCACGGCCACCCACATCACCTCCCTCCTCTCTCTCCACTCCTTTCGTCTTAGTCTTCGCCTTTGACTTCTCCGCTGTTGTACCCTTCTTCATTTTCTTCCGCTTGACTAGTGTCCCCTCCGGCGGCACTCCATGCGCCTGTACCCGCTCCGACGCCCGCTGCATCTCCAGTCTTAACCTCTCAATCTCGCGCATCGCCTTAGCCATCTCCGCCTCCTCCGCCTCTTTGCGTGCGATGTCATGTATACTCAGTGCCGGTCTACTACCTTCGATGGCCGAATCTTCTTCGAGGGTGAGGTTGGATAGTCCACTGGAATCGACTTCGAGGAGGGAGCGTTTGACACGCGGCTTTTCGGCGGTGGCGGTTGCTGGCGAAAGGCCGTTGGAAGTAGTAGGCTCGGCGATGTGTATCGTTTCGTCGCCCATGATCTCCACTTTTTTGGGCTTTGAGCGCGGCTTCTTGGGACGGCGATCAGCTCCCGCTGGTGGGGTGGGTCGTTTGTTGCTTTCA
The DNA here is from genome assembly GCA_002573585.1 of Helicocarpus griseus UAMH5409. Classification (NCBI taxonomy): domain Eukaryota; kingdom Fungi; phylum Ascomycota; class Eurotiomycetes; order Onygenales; family Ajellomycetaceae; genus Helicocarpus; species Helicocarpus griseus. Next base: position 57,561 of record PDNB01000002.1, read on the forward strand.
ATAGCTAGGTCAATGATGGGGATAGAGTCGATGTCGAGCTCTTCGCCGTTGGTGGTGCGGAGGACTTGGTGGAAAGGGGTGGATGTTCCCTCAGAACCGTCGTCATGGCCAATGTAAAACGGGTCGTCTTTGTTGCGGTCTCTGCGCTCAGCGAGTCTGCGGGCTCTGGCTTCGGGGCTTTCGACAAAATCATCGGATGAGTTTTGGTAAGATGTTGGTTGCGATGCGTTTGGTAACGTAGCGTCCTTGGTGTAAAATTGTTGTTTGGTGCTGACGACCTCGGGGACGTAGTAAAAGTCCCGGAAGTCATCTTGGTCAGATATCCCTAGCCAGCCACTCTCGGACTCTTTTAAAATAAATGGGAGTCTGTCGTTCAAGGGCTTGTCTAAATCGAGATTCTCGGGCACAGGAACCTTTTTCTGCGCCCCTACCGCGACTGGATTAAGTTCAAGACCGGTGAATAAACTTGGGATAGCTGATGAAAGAAGAAGAGGTGTATCAGTGCTGTCTGGGTCCTGCGAGGAGACGGCCTCTGCAGTTAGACGAAGAAGTTCGAGAAATTCAATAGCCCGTTCCTGGACATCTAGATCCGGATGAGAAGACAGTTTCTCTAGAAAGTCGATGATTCGTGCTAAAAGCAGTGACACCTCGCTTTGTCTTGAAGAATCCCAGTCGTAAGAGTTGGCGGTAAGGGAAACAAACAGCTTAGGGATGGCCTGAAGATAGGAAGATAGAACGGCGCTAGATAGCGAGAGATTCGAAGGGTGAGTTAGAGAGACAAGTGTACGATCCGGGAATTCCAAATATTCTGCATATTCCCCTACTATCCAAGCGATGGAGTCTAGAATGTCGGTTCCAGCTGCTCCTGCGGCAGGGAAAAGTGTTCCTCGGTTATCGATCAGTATCAACGACTCCGCAGCTCGAGTGGCTTCCGGTCGAACGGTTTTTACGCGTACGGCGACATTGCGCAATTCAAATCCAATCCGCGTCGCGACGTCCCCTTTCGTGGAGTAACTGTGGGATTCCGAGCCTGGTGGCACAAGACGGACTAGCTGCACAAGAACCTCGAGGTACCAGTCAAAATCCAAGATAGATGAATACGTGTCTCGTGAACAAATGTCTAAAATTCGGTGAAGAACTTCATTGCGGTAGTGGTTCGGAAGGGCGAGTACGGATTCATTTCTTTTGCTTGCTGAGTGTAGCCGCTCCTCTGGGTCGTCTCCCTCAATATCAGCCGAAGGGGTTAGGCCTGCTGGCATGGACTCAAGATGAGCATCATCTGTTGCTGCCGGGGACGTTTGTAGTTGGGTTATTAGCCGGTTGACCACTGAGCGTAAGGAATCGGCCGACACCATGCCAGAAACCAGTTCAAGCGCTTGCAAACGGATTGATATGTCATTATCGTCCAGACAATCCATGATAACATCCTGTTGCATTGCCACAAGTGTCGGATGCGAGATGACTATCCTGTTAAATGCTAGAAGCGCAACGTATTTTACTACATAAGGGTTAGTTCCAATGTCCTGCCAAAAGTAAGAGATATCTTACAGTTGGGATCTCCCTCCATGACAATCATGCCCCGAAGCTTGTCCACACACAGGTTCGCCATCTCTTCCCCTTCGCGGATGCCTTCTGCACCTTCCAAAATACCCCCTTGGATTACTCCATTGATGCATTCGTAAAGCAAAGACATTGCTGTCGTTGTTTGAATGATGTTGGTCAGGGGCCGGAGAAGCTTTTTCACTAGTCGTGGTTCCAAGGGTGTCAAGGTCGCAAACTGGACTTTTTAGCTACAATTTCCTATCACGTATGTGAAACGGAACTTACAAGTTTAATAATCTTAATCGCCATCCAGTTGTTACCCCCATCGACCAAAAGCTCAAATAACCGGGGAGCAAGAGGCAGAAAATCCTGGGGCCTCCTCCAACCTAATTCACAGACAACATTGATTACAGCAGCGGTAACGCTGCTATCCTCCTCTTCATCCATCAGGCGCTCTTTGATTTTCGGCCAAGCAATTCTGAAAGCTTCTGGATATATCAGAGACAGTCTATAAAGGTTGACCACCGATTTTTTGCGGACTGCGGGGTGGGAATGCGACAGACGGGGTAATACATCCGATAGAAGTGATAAAGCAAGCGAAGGAGATATTATATGCGGCAGCGTCAGGAGCGGTAACGACATTGTCGGGACTAGAGGGGAGACCATATCCTACAGTAGAAAGTAATCAGATATACGTTGCCCTTGCTAAAGTACATCTCTTGTTCGTATGTACCTTTTTTAATAGGTTGGTAGCGAGCATGAGAACTTCTGTATCAGGACGGAAGCTCTGCACCGCACCAAGATAGCCAACGCGCTTTTGAGGATATTTTGCCGAGGACATAACTTCGAGCACATTGAATGCGGCCCACGACATATCATATCCGAACATCTCGAGGTATATCAGTTTCAGGAGCGCGGTAGCCTTCTTATCTTTTAAGAGAATGTCAATCGTATAGCTCGCATCGCGGGAGTGCAGAAACGAACGAACCCATGTCTTGCGACTTCACCTCTACCCGACACTCCTTTATACTGTTCTGTATGTACTCGACTTCATCTCCCTTATGATTGCGCAGACCTCGTATGAGGTCATATAGCGATTTCTCGAACCTAAGCCATTGTATAGCTTGTTAGTCTTCAGGTACTTGAAAGGCGGGAGGAGAGACGGGAGCTGCCAGACATGATTGTTGGATATTTGAACCGTCGAAATGTAAAACAGTCACTTTAAAACACAGGATTCAAGGAGTGTAGCGGTTTGCTCCGGGCCGTAGGAGCGTCGTGCATGGGGCGCTGATATCGAACGTGCGAAGGGGTGACGGCGGCGGACGGACATGGCTCAAGCCCGCATATTGCTGCTGCCAGGGCACATCCGGCCAAATCGTGTATGGTTACGGGATTCTAAATGGAGTATGTGCCGGTATACCAGGGCGGGAATATCTCCGCACTTGAGGTAATCAGTTGTTGAAGCTGTTGAATATCCGGCGGGGAATGTGTATGGGAGGTTGAGTTGTGAGGATCAGGTGTTGGAGGATGGACGTCACTCCCCAGCCTGACTAACCGCATCGATCTATCCAAACTAGTAAACATCTCCAGCTAATGTACAGTAACTCCTCTCCACCACCAACCTCATTCTAGACATCAACATCTACAGTACCTGCAGACAGTGCGCGCATTGTGATATTCTGGATCAAGCGATTTGTTGGTTATACGGGGATATATTGCCACTACATCTAATATATTGAGAGGAAGACATCCTATCCGGTATGTGCTGATCGCGAAGCTATTGGCTACAGTGTCCCTCCAAACAGCGAACAGTCCAAGCTGGATTGATTCATTAACAACAATGAAATCATAAACTGACATGGTGCGTCTCAGGCATCATGCCTTCCTACCTGCCATTAGATCTGCAAATGGCACTCAACTCCTCCGACCCCACCGCCGTTCTCCGACTCTCTCAACAAGCCCAATTGTTCCTACAGAGCCATCCCGCCCAACAACCCTCATTTCCGTTCTCTATACTTGCGGCCCCAGAAACCCCTGAACTGTGGACAAACTATGAACAGCTCCTCCTTGCCTGCTTGAGGACCGGGGACGATGAAGCTGCCCGCCAATGCCTAGAACGGCTATCAAAGCGGTTTGGGCCCGCGAATGAGCGGGTAATGGCCCTCAAGGGTGTCTACGATGAGGCACTTGCGCAGGATCAAGCTGCCCTTCAAGATATCTTAGCAGGCTACGATGATGTGCTCAAGGAGAATCCCGTGAATGTGGTTCGTACATGCGAGTACTCGGGTTCTGCAGGCGGTGAAGCTGATATTTCCGTGTAGCCCATTTTGAAACGACGTATCGCACTCCTACGGTCCATGTCGCGGTCTGCGGACGCCATATCCGCTCTAGTAGGGTTTCTTGATGCGTTCCCCACGGATGCAGAAGCGTGGTGTGAACTCTCCGATTTATACCAAACCCAAGGGATGAGTTCACAGGCCATTTTTTGTTTGGAGGAGGCACTTTTGGTTGTACCAAATGCGTGGAACGTAAGACATGTTTTCCAGTCGGCACCCCCAGAGCGAAGGTCCAAAAAATCTAACTGTGTTGTATTAGCTCCATGCAAGGCTCGGCGAAATAGAGTATATCTCATCAGGTTCATCGGACAACCAGGAATCAACGCTCCTACTGGCTAATTCTGTCCGCCGGTTCTGCCGGAGCATTGAGCTGTGCGACGATTACCTGCGTGGGTATTACGGACTGAAGCTGGTATGGTTTGCGGTTCTTTAGTGTCTTCTCAAACCCCGTGTTTGGTTTCTCTGTTTTTCCAATACTATACTAACAGGTAACCACAGAGCACAAGTCGCCTTTCAGAGAGGCTGTCGGCGAAAGCGAATGCCCAATCAAAGAATGACGATAGCCTTCCCACACAAGAAACAATTGTCCAGCTACAGGCACTGTCAACCAGAAAACTACGTGAAATAGTGCAATCGAGATCAGCGGATGTCAAAAGTTGGGAGAGAAACCAGAGCGAGCTGATTGCGGCCCAAGAATTGCTCGATCGAGGGGATAAGTAGAGCAATGTGGGCGCCGCAATACCTGCAATCTCTCCGAATTGTCCTTCTTTTACCCCAGACTCTCAGTGAAATGCTGGGTGAAAACTAATCAAGACGCTCAAGTTGGCCGTAATCCTAACCACAGCAGGCAGCCGTTAGTCGACACGATGCCGCTGCCAACCTCCCTCCACCTCCCTCCTGTGGTCAGAGAAGTTTTACTCCCCGTCAATGAGCAGCGTGGAGGAAACAGAACCGATGGCAAACCTTCCTAGACATCCATGTCGTTTTAGGATCACCGAACCGTGTACTAATAATACAATGAATACTTCCACTAGTGCCTGACTGATCACCCTTTTTTTCCTACTGAAAAATTTCATGTCATCTACACTTATCAGAAGCGTTGCGAAAACGCTGGCTCATTATATTAATTCCATTTATTTTTATTTTCTTCACTCAGCCACGTTCAGAGCAACTGCGTCACAGACCCGGCATTTGACAAAGAAGCTTGAGCTTCACCAATCACTACCTACATACTTAACATCCCCTTGTGCTTGTTTGCCTGATACATTGTCCCTTTTAAATGGCCAGTCCTGCCCCCATTGGTCTTCCCGCCATCTGTGCCTTACGAACTAGCGCGCCCGGATTGGGCAGGAACAGCGACGTGGCACCAAGCAGCTTTGATATTCGGGTTTTGGCTTTTGGCTCTCCCGTCCGCACCCCCATGTGGAACGGCTGACAAGACCCGGACCAGGAGATTCCCATGGGCGTTGGATGGCCCTTGTTCTTTCTCATGTTGTTTTCCCACCGCTTCTACTGCCAGGCTGACTCACTGCTGGGGAGATTTAGGGCTGTGCGAGCAAGTATGCAAGAATGAAAGCCACTCGGTGTGTTCTTTTTATTCTGCGCTTAACTGCTATTGGATTGGAAAACGCTGTGCGTTCTGCATGGCAGCCTCTTTGCCTGGTGTATACGGATTTCATCTGGGCTGGTGACCGTGCGTGTAGACGTTGAGATGGGAACTGGGGATCTTTATCGGATCAGACAACCTCAAAGGTCTCTTTGGGAAATATGCACTTTGGGGGCGCGAGGTAGGGATGTAAAAGGAAGCATTTTGTCTTATCGGTTGATTTCGTTTTTGTTTCTTGCATTCGGATTCGATAATGATTTCAACTTCGATATTCGTCCGAAGGTTTCCATGACATCCTGGAAACCAATTGACCATTAAGACGACCCTTTTCGGTCCGGTTGGTGTATTTTACAACCCCTTGAGGTAGCCGTTTATTAGCAATCCCTGGGATGGTTCTAATGTGCGGGAATTGTCACTTCCAGCTGTCAGAAATCGATTTCTTCCTAAGCTCTCGAATCAGTACAATATCACATGTACGTCGACCGCTCTTCACCGATGCTTACGCGATGTGCATACATATACACGGAAGATACTACTCCTACTTTCCCGTCTATCCTTTCAACCAACAAGGACGAATGGTATTTACCTCTCGGAAGGCGTCATTCGAAGGAAAGAGCAGCCAAGGCTCCGATTCTTCTCGTAATTCGATTCAGCTCTTAATCCTGTTTGCCTAGAATCCGTCCGGTCGTGTCCGGGAACCAGAACCAAAACCAAAACCCCAGCCTATTAAAGAATATACCTCATCCAGAAGATGATACAGGCAGAGCCAGACGCTGATGTAGGCATTATTGCGGCATTTTTAGCATTTAGCACTTAGCATTTTGCTACCTGCCAACATGTCAGGACATCCGCTAGCCTACCACTGTTTGTGGTATCTGTGCATGGTCGCTGCCGCTGAAACGGCCCAATATCAGACACTGAGGGGGCGGGAAGGGCAGGACAGGACATGTCATGTCCGACGCGGTATATATGTATGTAGCCCTATTTGGATGAAATTTGAGCTTGCTGACGAAGATGCTGAGTCGGAGTGGAGCTTAGGAAGAGCCGGAGGAAATGTGATTTGACCATTCAACTTATTCTGGTTTTGGGAGAAGCTTTTTGCTCTATTGTAAGACGATAAGTGGAGGTAGCAACGGCACGGGAAGGGGGACGCTGTATGACTGACATGCCAGCGAGGAGAGGGATCTGGACCTGTTCTGGGAGGTCTATTTTCCCGGATTCCTGTTATACTCCCTTCGACAACCAAGCAAAGCATGCTGATCTACGGGGTACGTGGAGCAGCACCCCGCTGTCGTATTTTTTTATAGCTCTCGGTGGTATTTTTATATTATTCTTATTTTTTTCTCCCATCGGTCGCGTTCTGGAGCGGCATTTGGGTCCGTGCTGAGTTTTGATATCCGGCGTGGCACAAGCGTCACATAGCAGATGGAACAAGGAGACCAATACGTGCCAAGCAGCAAGCCACAGCGGAGATATATGGATGCTCATAGGGGTTCTGCAGAAAGATAATCAGGCAATTAGGGGTTATAGGGGGGTAGGTTAGGCAAACGGTGTGCTGTGCTGTGGTGTGTATATGCACTCATACTATCTACTGCCAGTGCCGGGGAAGATAGCTGTCAGACTAGGAAGAGCTGGACGGGGAGGGAAATAAGCAATATACATGTGCCTATTATCTCAATTTTGGTGTGAAATAATTCAATAATATATTTCTTGTACACCGCAAGTACTGTGCAAGTCACCGGTTGCGCTTCTTCCTGCGCCGGCGGAACCTCAAAGTGAAGCGGACGGTACATATCCCGTCTCGGCCAATCACCCACAACACCGCTCGTGCTCATTTCAACTTCATCTTGACTATTATTCCTGAGGCCAGCAAGTTGGCACCGTCCAGTCTGGCGTCTCTCGTCCCGTCTCCCCCTGTTCCCGTTCTTCCTGGAGAAGGCCACCACTCACAGCAGCCGGTCCAGGGACAGGGGCCGTGTGTGGCATGTCTGGCATGTCTCCAGCACCAACACTACCGATTCTCTGCAGTAGTAGTCGGGTACCTAACTGGAGAATCGGATTGTGGAGGGACTTAGTGCGAACAACGGTCAATGACTCGATGCAATAATGGATTATATGGAGCATGCAGAAGTAAGTGTATCTTCAAGTCTCGTCTCGTAAGCTGTGTGTATGCAGAGTGAGTACCATAGTTGGGTTGCGAATTATCTTTAATATCCTAAGATCCTTCCTATCCACCATAATACATACTACCTCTCCCAATGGATGCTTGTACTGATGTCGATTCTAGATCTTTGATTATTATATGGGCCACAACTCCGTGCCTCTGTGGAATAGCTGCCAGTAATCGGATTTGCTCGATCATGCCCTGCATATTGACTGAACCCCCATTCAGCCTCCCAGTGCTGCTCCCAGGCACTGGATGCAGATTGCAGCAGACAGGTCTGCGAGAAGAATGACTGTTTTCTTTGGCTGGTTGTGCTTTTTATTTGCAGGGCCTCCGCTAAGGTTCTGGCCGGGCTGATTTCATTTTATGCCTGCCTGGCCAATTATCGGGCTGCGTTTAGCTGCAGTATCGGTGTAGGAGTGGTTATTTCTCTGCTGCAGTGCGATACTTCGTACATGATGCGCACGCAGAGAAACAGGGAATTGGAATGGGGATGCTGAATGTCCCTTTATAATCTCTGGTAAGTATATCTCTGTCGCATCCCCCCGGAGTGCAGCCGCTTCTTTTGTTCCAATTTCCTTTCTTATCTTTCCTATTTTATCTTATTTTATAGCTACCTTTTTTTAGGTGCGCTGAAATAATCGTTACCCAATACCGATATCTGACTTTTACTCTTATTAGATCTTCTTACATCTATGATCCCTGTTGACATGTCCTGTCTCTCTGTTCTTCAGCAAATGCCGGGATTATTTATCTATCCGTCTACTTCTTACTACAAGCACGACTATCCCGATCCCTGGGATCTACTTCGTGCCAGATACTGAGACCGATACTGAAACAAAGAAAGCTATTATTTGACTACATCCAGGTAAGGAGTCGACATCTATGCGATACTTTATCTCTGCCTTTATGCTTGCTATTCTTATCCCCGAACCCTACCGGCGTCATTATTCGCTGCTAGCCTGACGCTCCCAGTAAAGAATGCCGCTGCCAATCTAACAAGATCTTGGTTTCCCTCTTCTTCCACTTCTTCTTCGTGTCTTCGCGTCTTCGTGTGGATTGGGCAGCAACCCAACCCACGCCGCTGTTTGGCTGCTTTTCTTTTTTTTTCGCCCTCTTTCAAACCCCACCAGCATCATCAGCGGCTTCAGCCCAATGCCTTATTTTTCTTTTTCGGTATAAATATATTTGCCTCATCTGTGTTGTTTATTTATTTTACTTCTGTGTTCCTTTCCTTTCGCTATATCTTATGCCGTGTATGTACACTATCCTAACGATCACGATCCTTACTATCTACCCCCCTGCTAAATCTTGCGCATGTATTATATCTGTTTATTTATTATCGTTATTATTATGATTCATTGACGACACCAGTACCTACGCTTTCTGCTGTCCTCTGACACCAAATATTATTGTTACTACTATCTACGGCCCCTGTTATTCTCTGTGTACCACACACTGATATTGCCGATTCTCCCTTCTCCGATCGATATTCTGATAGACTCCAACAGTTCCTCCTGGATCTCGACTTTTAGCATCCGTCTAACTCGTCGATCTAGTCGATTTGACCGCACTCTCGGCCTCCTCGGCGCATTATTTCTTTTCCTGTGCGGAGAAGAGGTCACAACATCCCGCATCCCGGATTCCTTTTGAAACGTTGATCGCGCAATCCCCTGTCGACGCCTTTTTGTGTCCAGAATCGCCATTTCCCCGCCAACTTTCGTCGACAGCGACCACCGCTGTCGCTGTCGCGCGGTGGCTACAAGAAAGGGCCAACAGCCCACCTTTGTCCGTCGCCCCGTCCCGCCGAGATTATCTAGTCCAGACCTTTTTCTCCGCGAGAAAAAGATCGGGCGAGGTAATTCCTGCTTTCCATCTCATCCCATGCCGTGAGTTATTTTCTTTCTCCTTTTTTTTTTTTTTTTTTTGTTCTGGCCTTTAACTTTTCTCGTAATATCTCGAAGTCATGTTCTTCCTAATAATTAGTTGACCTTTTATGCGATTGCAACACCCCTCTTGTCTTATTTTCAAATAATTTTTAACCTTCTTTCCTTTTTTCTCCGCAATCCTAGTCAATAAAACTCATGGGTAAGGTCCTAGCTCACACTTAAATGTCTCGACTCCCCCTAGGTTAAACATTACTATAGACCACGCTACCTCCCATGGCTCCGATCACTCCTCCGTGACCGACGACTCGTCCGGCACTGGTGTCCAAGTCTCCCCGCCCTCCGCTACCAGTAGTCACGACCCCTATGATGATTATAGCGTCGACGGTTCTTGGGCCCATCTGAGATATCCTGGGGAAGAAATAAGACGAGAACGAGAAATAAGACCATCTGATTCAGCCTCCAGAGCAAAGCATCCCAGCAATCGCCGTCGCAATTTAGACACCGGAAGATCAGGACCCAGCCGCCACCATTCTTCCCGCCGTCATCTACCCCAAGAACGGGAGCCAGTCGTGCATCGGCCGAGGAGACACCACCCTCCGCCCCCGCAACCCGCTTCGCCAGAAGAGAGCGAGGAAGACGAAGACTCTGGCGAAGAAGAGGAATTTGACTATCCACAGGTTCCGCACGGGGGACGATACTGGCCGACACCCCATGCTCCCGTTCCGCCACCAGGGTACGCCCGGAGTTCTTCGTCCGCGCCATCGTTCAGCCCATACCCCCAACACGGACACCCGAATATGCCACACGGCGCCATGCAACCGACACACGCCGGGCACCCAGGGATGCCCTCTAACCAATTAGTCCAGCTGGGACACATGGCACATATGGGTGGTATGCCTGGACACATGGGTCATTACGGCCCTGGCCAGCAGCAACATTACCCATACGGACCATTTCCACCACATCCACAAGCGCCCAACCATCCAATGTCACCGCCTTTCTTTAGCCCCCAGGAACATCATATGCAACAGCAGGCGGCTGCTCGTCATCGACAACATCATCATATGCACCACCACCGCCGGGCACGAAGCCAATCCCGTCCACCGCCACGAGATGAGAGCGAGAGCCCACCACCCCGACCCCCACACATCCACCCTATGCATGCCCATCCCAACGCACAATTCCCACCCTCGCCCTTTGGCCCTGCGGACATGGTTCCTTTCGGTGCTCCCAGTCCCCATGGCGGCTCCCCTGGTTATTTCCCTCCGTATGGCCACCAATTCCCTCCACTCCCTCCTGGCATGATACCACCGCACTTCTTCCATCCATTCCAGCGACAACCCTCACCGCCGCCACAGCCACCACCGAAAGAGCCTACTCCTCCACCTGCCGCTCCGCCCGCGCCACCCGAACCAGATCCAAAAGATGAGGCGATAGCACGATTGGAAAAGCTCATCCTCGAGGAACGGATGGAGCGAGAAGCCAAAGAAGCCGCGCGTGAAGCTGCAATTGAAAAAGCCGCGCGTGACAAGGCTGCTGCGGAGGAGCGCGCTGCCGCGGAGAAGAAGATCGCCGAGGAGGCTGCAGCAAAGGCAAGCAAAATCGCCAGAGCTGAAGCCATGAAGGAGGCTGAAGCAAAAGCCGCGGAAGAAGCTGCCAAAGCTAAACAGGCTGCAGAGGAAGCTGCACTGGCGGCAGCGGCGGAGGCAACGGAAAAGGCCAATGCTGAAGCCGCTGCTAAGACCGCGGAGGCTGTTGCGGCCGCAACTGCGGCCGCGCGCGCGCCTCCTCCTGAGAAGAGGAAGCCAATTAAGTTCAAAGATGCGGTTGGGAGAAAATTTAGCTTCCCTTTCCATTTGTGCAATACATGGGCAGTACGTTTCACCCCTTTCTTTTTCCCTATACTACTCAAAAACCTTGGTAGCCTTGCGTTGCTAATGTCTGACCTCGTATTTCTGTAAACTTCAGGGTATGGAGGATCTGATCCGACAAGCATTCCTCCACGTCGACGTGATTGGAGCCCATGTAGCAGAGGGCCACTATGACCTGGTAGGCCCCAACGGCGACATCATCCTTCCGCAGGTTTGGGATACCGTAGTAGAACCGGATTGGACCGTCACCATGCACATGTGGCCGATTCCGGAGAAGCCCAAAACACCGGAACCGCCGCCTGTGGTACTAGAGGACGACCCTAATCTGGCTACCATTTTAGATGCGAAACGTACAGAGGCTGCAGGTGCGCCCCCTCCACCACCCCCTGTCCCACCGCCTCCGCCAGACAACGTGGCCTTTACGGCTTCGGGTCTGCCAGCTATGCCAGCTACGTTTGTTGACGCGCCAATCATTGCTCCAGCGGATGCGCAGCCGGCACCGCCCGCCCCGGCCCCGCCCAAGAAACCACGGCGGCAGAGTCCGCCAAATTTTGCCATGTGGGTGGCTGGAAGAGCTCCCAGGAAACGAACCTGAAGTAGCTGGGTAGCTGTAGCCGCAGCCGCAGCAGGAAGGCGGAGGTTCCTGCATCATTTCAATGAGTGATTTCTTATAGTGATGGACCAGCCAATTCTCCTCTTGCAACTCCTTGATCCCTCTTTACTTTCCATCATTACGGATGGCTGACTGGGTATTCATTCTGGCCGAAAACCAAATACAATAAAACGCTTAACAAGTTAGAAGGTTGAATTTGGATACTAAACTCCTCGGATCGGAAAGATTGTCGAAGACAGCCGTCCAAACTCTCTCTAAGGACCAGAGCCGTGAGCATATGCACTAAGCTAATTCATCCCCTGCCGGCTTTATTCCTTAGGAGACACGAAGAAGGGCGCCTAGAAAGCATGATGAAGACCACCAATGCTTAAGAGGCCCTCGTCGAACTCAAATTCCCTGAAACCAACAGTACTGACCAGTCGCGCCCCATGTTGTTCTGGTCAATCATCTGATTGCTGACTTACCTTGCCGTCCCGCCTCACAATCTCAGTTTGGTTATTTAATTTTTGTCCCCTAGTCCAGCTGATTGTCTTGACATCCTACGACTGTGATGGTATCCCTATCATCTCCCGCTCCGCACTCCCTCCACCACCCCTAAAGAGTTTTGCCTGCTCTTTGTCGCTGTTGTACTGAACGACTTCGCACTCATCGCTTGTTAAATGAGAGAGCGTACGTCGGTCAGGCGCAGCATTCCTCCCGAGAATTGGTTCCTCACGTTCTCAACCGGTGAAGGAAAATATTAGGGCATACATGTGTCGTTGTTTGCTTACTCCTGTAACGAAAAGAACTTCATGAACTTAGCGATCTATGTGTTTTCTTTTCCTTTATCTTTGGGTCTGAAAAATTTCAACTTTTCTTTTCTCTTTCTCCTTTGGATATGATACCAATGATTTCCTAGCTTTTGGGACCTTTTTCCCCTTCGTTTTGATTCTTCATTTTTCCTTTTCAAGCTTTCTTGAGTATTGAGTTATGGTTAATGCCCCTTGAGTGCCGTTGCTTTCTTTATCTACAGTCAACCATCTATGCTGCTTGCCCAACAACTCCCTCTCTCATTCCATAATTATCTACTTCATGCCTCCGCGGGGACCGTCTCCTTTCTCAAACGAACGCAGGGGATGTATGTATGTACACTACCACCATCCATCGCCAGTTAGGAGCTTTCTAGCGACAAAGAAATTATTTATTACCCTTTTCCGTTCTCCGTTCTCCGTTCTCCGGAATACCTATGTCGCGCGTTTCACCTTTCTCAGTCACATCTGAGCGATTGAACGATGCTGAGGACTTCAGCGTGTCGTTTTTAGGGAAAACGCAGAGATAAGAGGACACTCGAAGCACTTCCAGGAGCATTTATGGGGTAAATTTGGTGAGTGAACAGAAGAACGATTGTGAGAGATGTTACATCTCTGCGCCTTCTCTTCGTCTTTGTCAAGTTCACCTAGGATGATAGATACATAATAATAATAGCCCACTTCCTACCCAGGTAGCCATGTAACATCCACAAAGCCCCCATCTCAAGAAACCCTGACTAATCCCGAACTCCAATCTATAAATTCTATAATGCAATACAAAAAGAAAAATAACAGTGGACACTGTACCATGATATTTTTGATCTGTACTTTTTCCCTTTTATGAGTCTCATATTCAAGCACACTTATTGCCAGGTAACGGACGCGGGCGCACTTCTCTTAACATTTTCAATCATCCGTTCGCCGCTGCGATCTGAGCGGTTTCCACCCCGTAAGATTCTCACTTTCATCACCGTCAAAATCTAGAAGGCTAGTCGAACTGGACGAGTTCGGGGCAGCCATGACTGGTGCTGGCGGTCTAGGAGGAAGTCGAGGCGCCTCATCCCGCAACTCGGTTAGGTCGGTAAAGGCCCTTTGCGGCTTGGTCCTTCGAGGCTGTACGGGCGGCGGGAGCGCCTTGCCACTGCTTCCTAGCTTTTCTAACACCACACCACCATCTTCTGAAGATGACCCTTTCCGTCTACGAGGAGCCGGCGGCAGTGACCTGTTACTAAACGCGGCCACTTCTTGGGGGCTTTTCATGGTTTCAGCGGTGGGGCTATGCGTCGGGCCCATCCCCACGCTCATTGAAACCGGTTTCGATGGGACGGGAGGTGCTTGTTTCTTGGAGACTCTCGAGTCTCCATTGCTGGCCCCCGACAGACCGGATGCCCTGTTTGGTGATGATGGAATCGGTTCCACACTGTCTTGCAAGTCGATAAGGGGAGCTGCTGATAACCCAGATATACTTCTCATTGGTAATGATGGCGGCGGCTCTTCACTGTCCTGCAAATCGATAAGCGGAGGGTGAGATTTAGGGGGCGATAGAGCTGCCTGGTTTCCACTAGTCGCGATATTGGGACGGGGAATGTGAATCCAGTCAGAGTCCGAAGTCTTTACGAATGGGTTAGGAGCTTGATGCGGGTTAGGAACGGATCCGACTGGTGGCTCTAAAGTCGACTGAGCAGGCCATCCTGTTACTATGTCAGAACATTTCTGTATGCAATTGGAATGTATCAAATGATGCAAACCCACCATTATCAAGCCACCATTTGCGACTGTCAGAACTAGCTGGCGGCAGGTCGGGGTGAATAGCGTCAAAGCCATCATCGGACTCCGCTGAATCCACCACCTGCCTCCCGACGTGACTTTGTTCATATTCGTAGAGTCTGTGCTTTATCTTGTCCCTCAATGCTTCATTCACCACGCTTATATCGCAATCAAATATCGCGTATACGGGGCGGTGATCTGAGAACCTCAAAGGGGCTGCGTTATATGCCAGTTGGCGGAGAATAGTTCCTTTCCACAAAACCCTGTCGCACCAGGCTGGTATACGAGCTTTTTCTCTGTAGCAAGTAAGCATATTTTCAACGAGTAATTCATGTTGGAAACGTACGATGTGTCGTATTCGTCCGTGCCATTGTTATATTTGTACGTCGGAGGAAATTTGATTTTTCCTTCAGCATAAAAAGGAAAGGCGAGACCGGCAACCATTTGTAAATTAAGCTGTAGCAGTTAGATGGAGTATGCTCAAACATTTCCTCTCAGTCTACAATGACTAACCTGGTCATGCTCATATAGGGATTCAAAATCTCCGGCTTTGATGAGCTCCCTCACTCTAGCATCAGGCAGGCCAATTCTGTAGTTGAAGTCCCCAAGCCATATTATGGCGTCATGGTCTTCGATAGTCTTATTTTTCTGGAATCGGAGTCCTTCGCTAATGGTCCGATAGTCTCGATTGCGTTCGTCATAATTTGTGAATCCGGCCGCAAGATGCGCTGTAATAAAACATATCCGCGTGTTCAAGTACTGTAAACGGATGGCGCATCCGCCTTTATTACCAGCAATTCCCGACAAACCGGTCTTTTCTCTGTTAGTGAATCATAATCAAGTTATTATTAAAAAGGTGGGCTAACGTACCATCCTCACGCTCCCTTCAATAGCTGTGATATCGTCAAGCAATTCTGATTTAGCAAATACTAACAAAGCTGTGCCCACAAGCTGGCCACTTCGAAGGAGGACATATGAGGTGACACCCTTCCTGTTAGCGTAATAATCTAATGTGTCCTTAACAGCATTTTCCCATATAATGCGGTTTCGAGGGTTAGTCGACATGATCTGTTGAGGGCTTAGTTCAACAATTTCTTGAAAGCCAACAGCGACAATTGAGGGGTCCTCGTGTAAGCTTTCAAGCTGAGGCAATAACCAAGGCGACAGATCTGTTACCTTAGCCCCATCGCTCCGGCCGTTGAGATTAAAGGTTCCAACCCAAATAGATATTGTTTTTGACGAAGTGAACTCTTGGGCTCTTTGCCATAGGCCTTTCTCTACAGCATCGCCAATGGGATCGTATAAATGCACCATACTCTGGCCCTTTAGAGCACCCAAGAGAAGATCAATGGTGTTTTGTCTCGCCTCGTCCTCAAATGCATTGACATATAGGCGCGTAGCGCTCTTCCTCATATCAGCAAATGCGCCAGCGATTGACATCTTGCCATGTCTAGTATAAGATGACTTCAAGGCACCTGTGCCTGCATATATTTTAGACAGGTTATCGCCATTGTCTGCCCATAAGGTTGAGTGCCGCCTCCAGAAATCTCCAGGGATAACGCCACCTTGCTGGATCAGAAAAGTCTCAAGTGCCATCTGACTGATAATAGTTTGTACTAGATTAGTCCGATCAAGACAATCCAAACAATTTGTCCGAAAAACACCATTCTGCTGCAGTAGAACCGTCTGACGCTTTCTCGTATTTTCCGTACAAATCAAAGCTTCCTTATCCGCACGAGTATCTGTAGCTAAAAAGTATCCAAAGGCGCTGGCGGAGGCCTCAATCCGATTTCGTATCATGGAGGCACTTTCGTAGCCTGCAGGACCCTTGGTCTCTGCGTGGAAATCGTAGTCCGTTGCGCGGAGAAGGTGATGTTGAGAAGACGTATCAGAATCACGATCCTGTCTCAACGGACTCCGGGCGATATGATATCGATACCGATCCGATAATTCAGCCTCGGCCGTCTTGTTTTCCGTGAGTAGGTTAACCACGTGCACAGCACCATAGTTCAATGACATATTATCAAAATGTCTGTCGAAGGCAGGTTGGGAGGCTCCTGTAGACCGGGTTATTTGGATATTTTGTGTTGAGAAACCAACGGTTTGTTCCCAAAATATCGGAAGAGATCCTCGAACCTGGGTATAGGAGAAGCAAATACCCGGAGGAATCCATACTACGGTCTCTGTTTCCACAAAATTAGAGACGTTGCCTTCGTCGTCAATGCCACGGGAATTGAATCTGGTTCCGGCCCTTCGAGAAGAGAGGCGCGATATCAAGGTCAAATTTGCAGGCAAGTTTGAATGGACAGACGGCATGAGCGGAGAAGAAGCGGGTATCTTCAGTGTATAAACGAACCCGCGGATGGCTGAGGTTAAAATCCGACACGAGTCTAAGGTCTGGCGCTGGGATTCTGACAGGTGACTTCGAAATTTCAAAAGCGGCTCAATCATGTAAGAGTTCCATAAGAAGTCTCTGTCGAGACTGTCAATGTCAAACGAAGCAGTCTCATCAGCCCTACAAAGCAATTAGCGGAATTTATCTTGTCGCAATAATATCGAATAGATCCGGGTTATAGCCAAAAGATGACCGGACCTCTTTCCGGCAGTGATCGGATTTTCAGCTAGAATTTTGCAACCATGCTTAGACAGTTTCGCCCCTGTGAAACACCTATACGGACATCTCGTACTTTTTATTTCAATACACTTCTAAGCAGTTAAACCCTCAACCCCCAGATTAGAATAGTTTGGTGGGGTTGGGGGCAGGGCCTTGTGAGATGCGAAATTAAACCATCCTTTGCCAATTCGTAGCCCTAAGAGAAATATGTGCAAGAGGCGAGAGCGTAGGTTTGTTGGAACATGACGGTGCTGAGAATCTGAGCCCGCCAAGGGCTTTTCCAGCTGTAAATTCGATCACCGGTAGAAAAAGGTCTGATCACCGTTCATTTGCATGCTTTGAGTAAACTTACCTGTCCTGAAGACGGTCAGTGAGATTGAAGTCGACGCTGTAGTAAAAGCTACCATCGCTAAGCAATTTTTGGAGGGGACCAAAAGGGTTATTCGTGACAGTCTCACGGCCTTCATAACCGGTCCCGTAATCGCTTTCGTCAGGGTATGCAAAATTGTTCCTGGTTTCGTAGTTCAAATTGATGTCATAATCGGAGCGGTTCAGACAATCTGTATAAACTGTAAGCATCCAGGAGCAAGGAGAATTTTTTTTTTGGGGCTATAGCAGAGCGTGGCTAGAGAAAAGCCGAACGTCGCTGTGAATTTCCAGTCACTAATCACAGCTCCCCCGTTTCCCTCAGACTTTAAGGTTAAAAATGCTTTTAAGCTGGTTAAGCATTTCTCTAACCACGTTGTGCTGTATACCTTGCAGAGGACGGAAGATTTGACATACAGAATTGCACACTGACAATGTTCTGCACCGTTTCCCCGGGCCGCACTGTAGCTACCTCCGACGCACGGGCTATAGTGCAGAGAAAGACATCGCCGCCCAGAGCGATGAGCCCCAACGTGCCGCAAGCATCACCCACAGACCGGTAGTCTTCATGATTGAAATCATCCACAAATTCAATGCGGCACTTTGGCGGGCTCACATTGGCATAGGAAGCAGTTGAGGCGGTCTCCGCCTTGATGGGGACGTGGTTGAAGATTAGAGCATAGCTGTCAGAGACCAAAGCCAGCGCGCGAACAGGCCGGTCGCGACAAAGAACGCGCAGAGAAGACATAGCTGCAGAGTATATGCACAATCTTTTGCGGAAGACACGACTTTTAAAAAGGTCGCCCCAGTATCCGCTGTATATGGCTGTGGCAGCGTTGCAAGATACCTAGGTAGGTATTGGCCACTAGGAGGCTTGGCGCAGCGAAAACGCAGCAAAAATCATGTTCCCAGTGTAGTGTGTAGAGTGCCTAGAGGATAAGGCAGTAGAAGCACATATAAGAGAGGTTGATGGCTGGCGGGCTAAGGTGGCGGAGTGTGAGGATGTTGAGTTGGGATGAGATGAGTTGAGGTTGAGGTTGAAAGTTGAAGTTGAGGAAGTCGAAGTCCAAGTTGGCCACAATGGAAATTGGCCCGCAACAAAGCAGTTGCAGCCAACAAAACCGCCATGTGGATGGTAGAATCAGAGGGGGGTTCAGAGAGAAAAAAATACATGATCTGGAAAGGACTTTGATTTTTGTTCTTGATTATTATTACTATATAAAGAGGTTGAAAGTCAATAAGTTACAGTACGCTCACAAGATATTCCGTAGAGAACTTGAAAGCACTCTACTCTATACGGAAGAAGGAAAAAAAATGAATGCATGAATGAGAAACCGTAATAAAGCCAGACAGGGGATAAGAGGTGTATTTAGAAAAAGAAGAGCTTTAATAACTAGCATATAAGCAAGCCTCTTGTGCTATACACATTCATCTTCAGGCAAAGATGGAACTCAGATATTGCGATAGTTTACATGGAACAATGGACAGTCCAATGTCCAAGTAATATTGAACTGCTTTTTATGATATGTATCATTATTTTTGATTTGATTATGAATCTCAATGCTTTCTGCTAAATAGCCCATTGGTAATTAATCTATAATACTACCGCTCTCACACAGTCAAGAGCTTTTTGAAGCCCTTAAGCCGATTATTGATAAACCCTTTCAACATGGAAGAAGAGCGCGCAGAAACGACATCCATCACAGATACCCTTAAAACGCTTCTGACGCCATTCCCACCTCAACCTGGACGCGCCCCGAGAATAAAGTAAACGTAAAATTAGGTCCATGTCCCATAACCCGTCTATCGTCGAATCATAGGGAAAATGTGCCGCTTGCTCATAAGCCGCGAGGGACCCCACGAAGGTCGATGAATCTGCGTGTGATACTGTCACACAGTTGCTGATGAGCCGCCTCGTAAGACGCGGTTAGTTTCTCAATATCGGCCACAATTTCCTGTTCCAGTTCTGTTCTCCTCTCCACCAAATTTGACAGCGTTTCAATATCTTCTTTCTGTTGCTTCAAGCTGGTTGGAACGGAGATTGTTTATCAGCCATGTGCCAAATTCAAAGTGCAGCACCTCTCAATACGAATATAAGATGGAATGTTCAGCAAGGAGCGAGCAGCAACATGAGACCCACATATCCGCTTCGAACGAACGCGCCATCGCCATAAGGCCTTCTTCCGAGAACTTCACCCGAGCTCTGTGCTGGGTGCGGAGCTTCTGCCATTTATCCTTGCTGCGCTTTTCAACCTATCGTTGAACGAACACGAGGTCAATATCAAGCCGAACACACAACTACATTTCAAGTAAGCAGCAATTAGCAAGGTGTGTGCTCTCACTGCACTGTTCAGGTCCTTGATCAGATCCGCAGGAGTGGGCGAGTGGCCATGCTCGCGGTCAGAGTCGCTTCTAGCAGTGCTGGCTCTGGAGGGCCGTCCACGGCGTCGTGTAGTGGTCTTTTTGCCAGCCATTCCTTTCGTTTCTTCAGAATATAATTGGGTTCCTGAGTAGACGGTAATATATAGCTGCAGTAGAGTTTAGTATTTCAACGCAGACAGGCAGAAGCTGGAGGTCTGATGAAGTGAAGCAAGTATAAAAGGAAGACGGCGGGAAGCTTCGACGAGTAAAGTTCCAAGGTTGGCTGATAGGCAGGTCACGTGGCGATTAGCACCAAAAATATCTCCAGCATAATTCACAAGAATAGAAAGAAACTGTATACATACACACCAGCACTATACCTCTACCTGCCTTTCCAACCCTAACTCTCACCCCCCTCAGCTGCAATGGGGTTAGCCGCTCCTCGAAAGTCAGTATAGTAGCTAAACATTCCATAAGCAGACACTCCCCCACTAACCCATCCCAGGAGGACCAAAATCTCCCACGACCCCAACAATACCGCCTGGGCCCGCTCAACCTCCGGCTATGGCCACAAAATCATGAGCGCCCAGGGCTGGACCCCCGGCAGCTTTCTCGGTGCCTCTAACGCCCCTCACGCAGCGGACTTTACAAAAGCCAGCGCCGGCCACATCCGTGTCATTCTTAAAGACGACACACTAGGATTGGGTGCGAAACCCCGTGCGGAGGATGAACCTACTGGTCTCGATGCATTTCAAGGTCTGCTGGGTAGGCTTAATGGGAAGAACGATGCCGAGCTGGAGCTGGAGCAGAAGAAAAAGGATGACAGGAGGCTGGCAAGTTTTGTGGAAAGGAGGTGGAAGACTATGCGGTTTGTGAGTGGGGGGTTGTTGGTGCAGGAGAAGGTCCATGCGTTGTCGGAGAAGGAGGAGAAAAATAATGAGGAGAAAGCGGAGAAAGCGGAGAAAGAGGAGAAAGCAGAAGAAACGGAAAAGTCCGAGAAATCGAAGAAAGAGCGCAAGAAGGAGAAGAAAAAGTCCAAGAGTGATGATTCTACTTCGGATCCATCAGAGGATCTGTCGAAAAAGAAGAAGAAGGAGAAGAAGGAAAGAAAAGAAAAGAAAGAAAAGAAGAGGTCGCGGGATGACTTAAACTCGTCCGACTCGACGCCATCCGAAGATGCGGAAACCGACAAGAAATCGAAGAAACCGAAGAAGCGAAAACAAAAGGACCTAGAAACCAAAGAGCCAGAAGATACGGCCAGCGATACCCTGGACGATGAGAAGAGCCCCAAGAAGAAAGAGAAGACAAGCAGCGTAGCTGCTAAACCTGACAGTATTGTCAAGGTCAAGGAACACAGGCCTTTGGGTCGTCAGTTCATCCGAGGTCGGCATATTCAGCAGAAAAAGAGTGCACTCATGGATGCAAAGTCTTTGAATGAGGTATTAGTTTCGATCTTCCACAATATGACCCGTGGCTAATTCATCTATGCAGATATTTATGGTGAAGTGAGACGTAAGGCGCATATAATTCTTGGATACCCAGGAACTATCTGGTTCGATTTCCTTCAAATCTTTCAAGATATCAAGACGACCATTTGCCGCATGACTTGATATCTATTTTCTTTTTTTTATGTTATTTATAGCCATCTTTTTTTTTCGTGCATTATCCTAGAGAAGTACATATGGCCGGGTCATAGATATGCCACCAATGCGCAAGCATGCTTCATTCATAAGCATCTCTTTTGCTTCTATCTTCCTGACATCGCAGTGTTGTGTCTTTTGTCCTTATAATTTAGTCAGCTCATAACATATTCCACGTTATTGATTCGGAATATCTATGCCAGGCGACTGTTGGATATCAGTCAACTCAAACGCCCTCACTTGTTCAAGTCTATGAACATCGTCGTGATTTTGAAAATATGAGTATACATACACATCCGCGACAACGAAACTGTGAATAGGAGGAGGCAAAGTTGCCTTGACAACGCCGTCTCTATAACACCACAACCTCCAGTGAATGTCGAGGGAATCGTCACCATCGGGGTTCTCTTTTTAACTAAATGAGCACCATTTCTCTTTCCTTGTACTTTTAACATCCACACCCTTCTCACCCTCGACTCTCACTTTTACCCGGCAGAATGGCCAATGAGCCCCCTATCGAACCTGAAGCAAATCCCAGCCCCTGGCTAATCAACTTCGAGGGCGGAGACGCTGCAAACAAGGTTGGAGCCCCGCTGTCAGTTCGGGTTCAGATTGAGAATGACAAGAGGGAGCTTGGGCTGGACAAGGCCAGTCCGGACAAGATAAGTGCCAATGCATCGGTATGTATGAAACAACCGGGTCCCCTATAAAATCAGCGTACTATATGCTGGTTGTAGTTGCTATTGCTGCCATTTGCTAACTTTATCGCAAATCAAACAGCATCACCCCCAAGAGTCATCCTCCTCGCAGACATACCATAGTAGCGGCACAACAACACCATCCCCAGCGCCATCACTCGCACCAGCCATTCTAACAAACCCTTTCCACGCTATCGCCGCCCGAGCCTACCAGGAAGCCGTCCGCTTCCCGGAGCAGCCACCACCCGCTGTCTGGGCGCCCAACGACCAGCTACACACCTACTACACCCAGCTGCTAGCCTCCTTCTCCGCGGCCTTCCGCAACCAGCTAGCCCTCCATGGCCATCTCGCATTCATGACCGAGACCAGCTTCCGAGCTGAATGGGTGAAGCACTCGCGCAGCATCCTCGACAACATCCGAGCGGAATGGGGCCAGCACCCGCTCGGATCAACGGCGGCCATCAAAACCACCGCCACTAACACAGTTACAACATATAATGATTTGGCACGGTATGCGTTACACCTGGTGACTGAGAAGCCAACAGAGCCTCCGCCGGAAGGCTGGAGATGGGGGGAGCCGCTGCATCAGTATTATCAGGATATGCTGGCAAGGTTTGAAAGGGTTGTGGGGGCATCGGCGGTTGGGGAATTGGGGGTTGATTTTCGAGGGGAGGAGGAGGGGTGGGAGTGGGTGGTGGAGGAAGTGAGGGGGTATGAGACTTTGATCATTAGGGAGTATCGGAGGACGTGGATTGAGATGTTTGGATTGTAGAGGGATGGGCTGTTCGGCATGAACATATGGCTAGGGGGCTATGATATGGTTTGGGGGGAGGAGATATTTGCTCGTCTTGTTTCTATTTGGCTGGATAGATTAGTTTTCTACATACCTACGCTGCTGCCACAGCACTAATCGTAATAGATGAAGCAGCTTACCATGAAGATAAAGTCCCTTTCCCTTTTACCCCATTTCTCTCTCTGATATTGGCTGTGCTGACTCAGCCACCTCCGACGTCATTGCCAAGCCTCGGCATTCCTGCTTTCGACGTCAACATCAAGACATCATCATCCTCCACTGCGGTATTCACTGGCTGGATGCTGCTATATCTTGTCTGTCTTGCTCTGTCTTTCTCCTCAGTTGCTGCTGGCGAGATGTGTGGCAGCATATTTCCTTGTATTCGCCGTTTGTAGACAGCTACTTAACCAGCTACTTCCACTCCGCTGTGCTTCGCTCATCTCCGCCGTCATCTCCCCGCGCCAATACCCGCTCTCTATTCACTCCTCCAATATGCCCTCCACGGCCTCCGCCCCCTTGAACCCGGAGCCCTCGCGCCCGGAAGACCGGGCAACCCGTGGCCTACCTCCCATGTCCTATGTAGAAGCCGTCCAGCACGGTGAACATGGCCCCGACGGCTCCGCTTCCCGCAAAGACGGGTCCGACCGTCATATGAATGGCCATCCCCCCGGAGACGCCTCATTGCGAGCGAAGGGATTCACTCAGCGCAACGGATTAGTCTCCTCTCCGCTGCCCGCTGGCTCTCATGTGCATCGCCGTGGCGCTAGAGCAGAACAGGTGAATGGCCAGCATGCGACGGGCAGAGGCCGGGGAAGCTCTGAAAGCAGCAGGTATGTTATCTAAATGGTTATTATATATAGATCCCTATCTAATATGACATTTCCAGCATTCGCTGGGCCCCCCTAAACATCGGCCTTGAACGACGTCTCCAAACCCTCGTCGTTCTCTACCACACCGTTTCCATCTCTGTCTTCCTAACCGCCTTCTTCTTCTCCTGCGCCATCCCCCTCTTCTGGCCACTCCTCCTCCCTTACCTCATCTACATCTCCCTCTTCTCCAATACCGCTACCTCTGGCTCCCTCGCCCGCCGCTCGCCCTTCCTCCGTTCCCTCCGCATCTGGAACTACTTCGCCTCCTACTTCCCCGCCCGCCTGCACCGCTCCGTCCCCCTTCCCCCAACCCGAAAGTACATCTTCGGCTACCATCCGCACGGCATAATCTCCCACGGTGCCTTCGCCGCCTTTGGCACTGAGGCCCTAGGCTTCTCCTCCCTTTTCCCCGGAATAACCAACACCCTCCTAACCCTCGACTCCAACTTCCGCCTCCCCTTCTACCGCGACTACGCCCTAGCCATGGGCCTAGCCAGCGTCTCTCGCGAATCCTGCGAAAACCTTTTGAGCACAGGCGGCCTCGACCGCGCCGGCATGGGACGGGCCATCACCATCGTCGTCGGCGGCGCCAGCGAATCGCTAGACGCGCAGCCGCACGCCATCCGCCTCGTCCTCGCACGACGCAAGGGCTTCGTAAAGCTCGCCATCCGCACAGGTGCCGACCTAGTCCCCGTGCTCGCCTTTGGAGAAAACGAACTGTACGAGCAGGTCGCGTCGGAGCAGCACCCGCTCATCCGCAAGTGCCAGATGCTGGTCAAGCGGACGCTGGGCTTCACAATTCCGCTATTCCATGCGAGGGGGGTATTTAACTATGATGTGGGACTGATGCCGTATCGGCGGCCGTTGAATATTGTTGTTGGCAGGCCGATTCCGGTGGTGCAGCAGCATGATAGGTCCAAAATTGAGGATGCGTATGTGGACGAGCTGCATGCGAGGTATGTGGGGGAGCTGAGGCGGTTGTGGGAGGAGTACCGGGGGTTATTTGCGACGGAGAGGACGTCGGAGTTGGAGATTGTTGCGTAGGTTGTAGTTTTAATCATATTAGGAGTGTTGTGTGGGGGATAGGTAGGCTGGCTGAGCCTTTTGTGTGATGCATTTGTTTTTTGTTTATTTTCTGTTTCGCGCGGAGTACTGGGACCGGGTTAATGTTTAAACGTGCATTTCTTAAATCATCTTATACAGTAAGTACTATGCTGGCTTCTTTTCCGTTTCATTGCTCTTCTATGCTCTAGTAGTTGGTTTCCATTGAGGACTTCATCCACGGCTCCATTTTTATCATGGGTTCTTTTCAATATCAGCGTCACTGTATTCCCAAGGCTGGCTGGCCGGCTAGACGCAGCTTTCGAATGGAGGAAGGGGTTTTGCAAGGGCTGCTTTACTTAGGGGATGGCTAGGGGAGTTGATGTTTGTACCCTTTGATCTTAAACACATAACGACGGAAATTACATACGTTTGAAATGAACACTTCCCAAGGCGCCGATAGTCCCGTCTTCCTGATCCTTTTCTTTCATGAAATCATCATGGATTCGCAAAGAAAAAGCATATTTTGAGAATTTTCAATAACTTCCATTCTCTTGGAACCCCGACTCCTAGCATGTATCTTGTATATGTATGTACGTGTAATAAGTACATCATTATTGTGCAATGATGAAAAACATGAGAAATAGGAAAAGGTATCTAGGGTATCCGGACAGACTGAAACAGAAACAGAAACAGAAATGGGACACAATGTATGGAATGTATGCGTGCGAATCCCCATGGTTTTGCACCGCTGCCAAACGCCTGCCTGCAATGCATGTTGTTCCCAGCGTATAACAAAAGGGGAAAAAGGAAGAAAAGAAAAGGGAAAAAAAAAAAAAAAAAAAAAAAAAAAACCATCAAGCCATAAAAACGAAGGCGCTATGTATAAACAAGAAAAGAAAGGCGAAAGCGGAAGCGGCCAGTGACACGTCAAAAGGCCATAAAACAAGTAGGAAAAAAAATTATACAACGAAAGGGAACATGACCAGCAAGAATCATATCACATCACACACCATCCCCTCAAAATACTTCGAGATCATCTCATTTTCTCACCAGATAATCCCCTTCCATCCCCACGTCCCATCCACATTCTTCCACTTACTCCCCGAAACAACCCCTTCCCACCCAACCATCACCGCCAACAACCGACACGCAACACTACTAACCCCACAAACAACCGCATCTGACTGCCCCAGCACTGCCAAATCTAGTAGATACGCGCGCCCAATCAGCTCGCGCAGCTGCAACGCATCCGGCGGCGGATGGAACCGAAACGTCACCATATCCGCCAGCTCAACAGACCTAGGCCGCAGATGCGGTTCGCGGCGCGATGCCGGCGGGCTCCAGGCGGCGGGCGGAGGCGGCGGGGCGCCCAGCGACCAAAACATGTCGCGGAAGAACCCGCCCTCCCAGCCGATGTTGCCGTCCATCATGTTCTTGGAGCCGCCCTGGGCGGCGGTGGCGGCGTCGAGGGCTGATTTGCTGACGAGCGAGATCATGGATTGAGCCTTTTCGGTGTCCACCATTTCGCCGGCGCTGTAGACGTCTGGGTCATCGGAGGCGAGGAGGATGCGGGACCTGTCGGGCCCGAGGAAGGGAGTCGGTTTGATGTTGCTGCGGCGGAAGGAGGTGAGGATGTCGTAGGCGGTGTCGATGTAGAGTTCGAGCGGCAGGTAGGACTTTTGGTATTGGAATTCCATAGGGTGGCGGTCGCCGTGGCGGACGTGGATGCCAACTTCGATGCCGCCTTTCGCGCGGATGGAGGTGTTGAGTTCGTGGAGACGTTGGGAGAGGTATTTGGCGTCGTCGCCGGTTAGGTGGAAGAGCGCTTCGTAGCCTGTGCGGAGGAGGTTGAAGATGTTCTTTTGGCGGTGGATACCCATTTTGTGGGCGTCTTCGAACTTGTCGTTGAAGGCGTGGCCGAAGGACCAAGTTGTTGTGGCTGAGGATATGAGGAGGTGACGGGCCTGATGAGGGCAAGGTATTCTCTGTGAGGAGGGGGGAGGGCGGCAGGAGGGCATTGGCGGGAGTTTGAAGTAGGTGGTGTATTTGCCATATGCCCAATTGGTGTCGTCGACGAAAAATGCCCTCCCTTCGTACTGGGCCAGTCCGTAGCTCATCCACACGCCCATTATTGTAGCGCCCATCCCTGCATCCTCCGTCTGCATGACATATGTCAAAGACTTCTCGCAAACCGGTACCTCCTTTACCCCATCTGTATATATCTCACCACCAACAACGCCAAGCCCTTCCCGTGTATCACGGCCACCAGAAGTCGGTAATAGGCCGTTGTTCTCTGCATCGGAAACGTCCATAAAGTTTTTATCCTTCCAATAATATCCATGGTGAGCAGCACGATGTGCCGAGGCGGGCTTATTATTCTTTATATTTTCCACATTATGCGATAACTCCATGGCCTGCGAACATATGCGAGCGTAACTGGACGGTGGTAAGGGGAACTCAATATGACGCGGGATCGAAATCGTCCATCGCGACCGGCCCCGTTGGTCCGTTACCATCACCGGACTGGGGGCCTCGGGCAGGTCATCGCTGCCGACTATTTCTAACGGACCGCCGTCGTGGGAAAGATAGTTGACAGCATGCGGCAGACGCTCCGACCCCTGCCACGAAAGCACGAACCATATGATAAGGACAACTCCAATTGTCCAACAAAGAAGTCGCCAGGCTCTCCTAGGCCACTTTGAAGGCAGCTGCTTGCCGTGGCAGGGAACAATCGAAGGTAAACTCGGCGAGGGAAGAGGGGAGTCGGCAAAGGGGACGCGGAGGTGTTGTTTTGACAAGGGAGTCGGGCCGAAAGTGCTCCTTGTCGGCGTCCGGCGGAGCGTCATGCTGTGGGAGCTGTGTTTTGAAGAGATAATCATCTTGATCGTTTTTTAATCCCTTTGTCGTTCAACGACGATTTTAAAAAGGGAGATGACATAAAATAATCCAACGCCGACTTTAAGTCCACGTGAAAGGTTGTTTTGGGTCCCGACAAACCACTGAACGAAAAATGACGCTGAAGATCGGTAATCCTCAACGTAGCCCGCCAGTCAGAGGAACGCTGGACTCTGAATCTTTCCCCACTTGCGCTCTATCTTAGACGAAGATCCCAAAACGGGGCGGGCATACGCTGAGCCAAAGAATGGTACGGGGAACAGCTCCGGGGGGGCCGGCGTTATTGGTCGACGCAAAGAGTAGGAGAGCGAAGCTGCCAGACGCGATGAATCGTTTCTGACGCCGATGGGAGATAAGGGCAAAAACTTGCTCAGCAAGCGCAGATACAATCCGGCTATTTTATAGCTTGACAGTACCTCGGCCACCGGGGGAGGATGCTTGGCCACGTCCGGGAACTTGCTTGGTGGTAATTGACAAAAGGGCCGTCTCTGGAAGGATGAAAGAGCCGAAAGAACAAACCAAAGAGCGGAATTGGTCGTTAAGGAGCAAAATGGATTTTAAGAAGAAGATAGTGTCACGGCTCTTGGAGCGATGGGGGTCATGGAAAAAGCTTGAAAATGTGAAACAAGAGATGTCGGCCAAATGCGACGCTTTCCTCCGTAACCATATGCAACGTAAGATCGGAGCAATAAATAATATAAATAACTTAAAAATCCTATAGGATAGCTAGCTCCCTCGCAGCTCAGGAGTCAGGAGAAGATAGATGCTGGCGATCGCGAACAGAAGAAGAGAAAATCCCACAGCAAGAAAGCTGTATCCGAGGTTCTGCGCTTTGCTCACCTCCACTGTGCCTCGTGGCTGGAGGAGATCATCGTGTCCTGATGTCACTGATTCCCAAGCGATTCCACTCTAGATCCACCATGAGCCAAGAGAAAAGACAGTTGAAACTCGACGAGGACTCGAGGAGTTGAGGGGCCTCCTGAATAATATTGGAAGTCGTTGCCTTCAAGAGGGTTTTTGAATTTGGATTGATATGTTTGATATTCTCCTTTTATACTCAAAAAGAGTAGCTGCACACGTCGAATATGTAAAATGCGAGGGGTAACAAGTTAAACAGAAGGTTGGTTTGGATATTCCACAGGACCGGAGGAGCGAACGCGAACAAGCAGACTTGACCGTTTGGTCCAACTCAAGACTGTCTCAATCTTAAATCTCTGGCTTTGAAAGATCATCGGCACCCCAGCCCCCGAAAAGTTAAGACCTTGTTGGAAGCCAGATATCCCGGGCTTGATGAGTTGGGAGACGCAGGCATCCGGGTTGTAAGAGAGCTATGGGAAAAGATGGAGACAATAATACTATGCTACCGTACGGAGTACGTATATTATAATCATCAAGAACGCTGCGTCGCACGGTCAAAGCAGTAGTTGAGTAGATATATTTTTTTGATTCGATTTCAATCCAGCCAGACTTGGTCGTACCAGTAACCAGTAACCACGGAGTCACAACAGCGCGTTGCGAACCAACAACCATCCCGACTTCCCACCCGCAGATCAGAGAACCTCGAGTCTATTCGTGGGGTGCAGAACGACCGGTGTTTCATGTCTGACGCCGTGCGATGAGTGGGCTGTGGATTGTGGAGCAACAACGGGTTTCGAGATGCGAAGTCCGGTTGGTTTCAAAGTTGACAGTTGTTGCTGGCAGCTTGCAGGCTATCTGGGAATCCGAGACGTGTAGCAGACCCTATTATGGCTTATGGCTGTCAGGCTGGAACCGTGTCAGATTGATTGTTGTTGATGGTGAGGTCTAGCCAAGCGCCAAAGACCGATAGACCGCTATTTATACATTTTATACACGGAGTATATTTGATAACTTTTTGCCAGTTGCATGATTAAGCACTCGTATTGATTCTTTTAGTCAAGCCACCCCCAGATCTCAAACAAACTGGCGGCAAAGGAGGACTTGTTGTATCCAGCATTTTGGGAGGTTGGATGGTCAGACTGCGGGAATAGGCAAATGCGCCTTTCTGTCACCTCTGTCAGCATCACGACGGCATAGCAGCTACTATAGCTTATTATCCTATGTCTCTGGTGTAGGATATGTAGAAAGAATAAGAAAAAGACGAAGAATAGCAGTCTTGAGGGCAGGCATTGTATATGTAGCACAGTACTTATTAACCAAAGAACCAAATACTTCTAACACTGAGTCTAGCAAAAAACGATGAACACAAGGTAAAGTAAAATAAAATAAATAGTAAATATATAAACCATCTCGTCCCATTCTCTTCTCATTTCCCATTTCCGCATTATTAAACGTAGGTAGATGTCGTACTAATATGTCTATAGACACATACACACACACACCGTATTGTATAGGCTAGAAAGCAAAAACATGGCTGGCACGAGATGAATGACATGATCGAAATACAAAAATAAAGTGGTGCGTATGAATGAGAAATATAAAGAATAAATAGAGGGCAAATCTTTTGAAAAGAAAAATTGCGAATGGAGAAATGTCGACAAAGCAAGCAAAAAGCGATGCGTCCAATGAAAATGTAATGGGGGTTAACAAAATCAAAAAAAGTGGTACGAAGAAATGAAAATGACGGTCAAGAACAATGGGTATCAGGGAAGAATGGTAGTTATTGTACAATGATAAAGGTGGTTGGGGAAATAATAAGAAGAGGGGGGGAAAGGCCCGCGTCTAACAGCAAAAAATGTACACAAAAAAAGAAGAAAAATCACCAGCCCGTAAAAGTCGGGGAGGAAGGGTCCCAAAGGCATAACAAAAACATGAGGAGGCATCTTTGTCGCCGGCACCAAGGAAGTCCAAGGCAACATCAACACTCGTCCCAAGCAAAGAACCAAGACCGCTCATGCAGATGGAACATCCGTCACGGAACCACGAAGAGCACCAACCATCGTGCCCATTCCGGGGACACTATTCGACCCAGACGACGATTGTCGCCTATCGGCATGGTTGGCAATGCGAACACTTCCCCTAGACCCCTTGACAAGATGTCCGCTTTCAACTCTGTCCTGGATCATCTCGTCAAGCATCCGCGACATCTCATCAACGCTTCGTCGCTTCTTCTCCTTTTCTTTTTTCCTTTCATCTTCCTTATCCTTTTCTTTTTCTTGCTCTTTCTCCTTATCTTTCTCCGGCTCTTTTTCTTTCTCCTTTCCCGTCTCCTTCTCCTTCTCCTTTTCTGTCATCTTCACAGGAGATTGAAGCGCTACCGGGCTAACAGTACCCATTGCACGATTAACACTCTGGGTCGAACTACCGTTGCTCCCAACGCTCTGATGGCCCGACTTTTGTTTTATTTCTGGAGGTATCGAGTCCGGTGTCAATTGGGCGACGTCGCGCTGACGGGCCGCTGAACGCAATGCCGCAACCATCCGATCCTTGTCGTCCAACTGAATTCGCAGCTCGGATATTTCCATGTCCTTTTCACGTAGCAACGTCACAACTTCTGGGTCGTCCGGTGATGCTCCAGCACCTTTGAGATGAGAAAGTCCCATGGACATGCGAGAGTGACTCGATCGGCGGGCTTGTAGAAGTCGCCGTTCTAGGGTCGAGATATACCGGTTTTTATCGGCGAGATCTGCCTGGAGAGCATTAACCTGCATCTGAAGGCTTGCCATCCCATCGGCGAACTCGCCCATCGTATCGTCCTCATCTTCATTGTTGTTGAAGGGAACGGCTGGCGTCTGGGGAGTAGACAATGGCCCTGCACTCCGCATTGAAAGCATGGATGAAGACCTATTCAATGTAAAGCCATTTGCTCCCAAGGTTGACGCAGAAGCCGACGATCGCAGTGACCTGGTACCTGAGTCACCAGGTAGCGAGATGCCCGAAAATCTTCCGAGAGCAGTAAATCCACTGGCATTCACGCCAGTCGATTTGGAGCACAAGATTAGTCGGTTTAGATGCTCAATTCGTTCTTTCAGTGCTGTCCGGGCGAGCTGCATCTCCAGCATCTGCTCTTCATGCCGCGACTCTGCCTCCTTCTCGAGCTGCTTCTCCTCGCGCTTCTCTTCCTTTTCATTTTGGGCCTTGGTCTGGCTTTCCAGCTGACTTCGAAGAGTCTGGATCTCCATACGGTAACGCTCCAGAAGCACTCGACTACCAGCATCTCCATTCCCGCTACCAAGAGCTTCTTCAGCTCGTTTGGCGTGACTAACGATGTTGTTCTTCGCTCTTGCTGCAAACTTAAGAGTGTTCAGCGTTTCTCCTGTGTGTGTATTGGCGGCGGCAGCACTGCCACCGGATCCAATTTGAAGCGTGCAGAGAATGCTGACGAGCGAGTTTCCAGACAGAGCAGGTTGCAGCAACCGTGTCAATTTGCTGTCACGATATGGCAAGTGCTTGCCATCTTTATCGGTGGGGTTTCCATTTTTATCCTTATTTTCGGAGAGTCGGGCGATAACAGTGCCAAGAGTAAGCAAACTCTTGTTGATATGAGCGCCTTCGGTTCTTCGTTCCTTGTTCTCTGCAGCACGTTCCGATCCCGCGAGATCGATCAGACTTAAAGTTGAGACGCGCACGCCACCGGGGGCTATGGCTGTTCGCTTCTCTTGCGCAGTGTTCGCGGCAGGGACTCGTTCTCGACTTTCCACCACAATTTGAACAACAGCGTGACTTCGGGAGCTGCGGGCGTTAAATTGGGTGCTTCCTGTCCTTCTGGCATGATCACCCCTCGCAATAACTCTCAGTAACTGAGTGGGACTTTGCACAATCTCTTCCTTTAGTGGCGAGGCGTATACGCCTCGTTTGCTGTCTTCCCGTAGTTTGATTTCTTCCGGCTGCGTAGCCCCAGGGCCAGCCCCAGAAGCAACAGGCGGTGACAGTAGGTCGTGGATTTTCTCGTTGTAAATTTCCAAATAGCTTACTCGAAGTAAGAACTCGCGATGAGGAGTCTCTCTAATATAAGAAAATATATCTGTAATGGCCAAAGGGATAACACCGGGAGACGTAGCGGTACCTTGCATCGAAAACGTTTTTCCAGTTCCAGTCATTCCGTACGCGAAAACAGTACCGTGATAGCCTTCCATAACTCGACGAACCAGGCGTTTCGCACTTGCATCGTATACTCTAGCGTTGTTATCGTGAGCTGTAAATACATTATCTGCAAAAGAGGATTCGTTAGTATTAGGGAAACAGACATCCATAAGTGATCAGGAGGGGTTTATTTACCGTAAAAATAATCTCCTGATTCCTTTCCACGATGGGAGACGAGCGCCCTTCGACCGTCAACCAACCACTCTCCGTCAGGGTCGGAGTTTTCAGAATTTGAGGCGTCAGGCCGAACTCTGACGCTAACTAGAACATTTCCTTTCGCTTCCTTTCCCTTTGAAACGCGCTTGGAATTACCGGCAACAACATCAGATTCCTCAAAAGTTGTTGCGCTGGTAGAATACGAACCTTGGGCTGATGAACTTCTGCTTTGTGGCGGTGAGGGAATACTGAATCGTCCGCTCGAGTTCCTAGCAGTCGGTTCATTGGGGATAGACTTGCCATCGCCGCTGCTATTTAAAAGGCTGGGCGTTCTAGACGAATGCGGTCCTTTAAAAGTACTGGCGGCAGGTGTAGAGGTTCTTGTCTTCTTGGGTCGTAAGCTGCTTGAAGGAGTAATAGGTTTGGTCAGGTCTGGTGATCGCGACGAATTTGTCGAAACTTGGGATAGTGACGAAGAATTCGAAGTGAGGGAGGGTCGATTCCCAGCCTTTCCTGCCCGAGGCGGTTGAGGGAAGGCAGCAATGCTGACTGAACGGCGCAGGGTTTTGTCGGGGCTACCTGCGCGACCGATGGACGAGGTTCTTGGAGACAAGATGCCGGATGGAGGATTGGATGATTGAGGCATAGCCAAAGCAGAAGGTCTTGGTGAAGCGGAAGGAGCACGCAGTTTTGAGGTCTTCAAGGCAGAGGCGGAAGCTTTGGGGGTTTCTGTAAGCACCGGTAGACTTTTTTTCTGTTTCGGGCCCGGGAGCGGAGGGAGAGCGGCGGTTGGAGGGTTTGTCGAGGGACGCGAAGGTTGTGGAATTGTCGACGCCATCTTGGCAGGCTCAATGTTGTGCGCCACGAGCGGTCAATCTTGGAGCCAATTGGGACGATAGCGTGACACAAGAGAGGGCAGAGCAGCGATTTATATAGGAACAGGATATAATATCCAAGGGGGCCAGAGTAACCACTTATCTACTCTGCACGTGCTTAAATCGTTGGGTTCCTTCACGGTACTGCCATGGAGCTGGTCAACTGTATGAAATGTGGTATTTTCTGCGGCGGTCCGAGTTTGCGCGCGGGAATCGCTTTGACGGTCGAGTAAACAACGGATATAGGGCTGTATATGCGGCGCAGGGCGAAGGTATATAGCTTCTGGGGGAATCGGGAACTGCAAGATGATGCAAATGCAGATGCTGTAGGACCCCTTGATTATTGAAGCGCGATATATATGAGAGATCGCAACAGTTTTTTTTTTTTTTTTTTTCACTTGAGAGGGAACGAGGTAGGTAGGGAGACTGCATATATTTGGTGAGAGGTTAGCGGTTTGGCCCAGAGTAAACAAACAATAATAAGAAGGCGACGGTCATGCGAACGACAGAAAACAGACAGATACACAGGTCTATTATTGCCCCTTGCCAACAGGTTCGACCACGGTCAGTCCGAATGAAGTCAAGAATGGCACAAACGATACACAAAGGGGGCGAGTCCCACAGAGGTACACAGAAGGGAGGGAAGAAATGGGAATAATAGCCACCTTTGGCAGCAACTCTCAACCGTCCAGGTCCAGGGGTGACACAAGAGCTGTCACTGGGACCGATATCATGGATGGGAAATGGAAAAGAGGGACAGACAGATGTCTTGCAGCGAGGAATATGGAGCAGCGAAGGGATTGAGCGAAGGCTGATGGCGAAAGAGAAGAAAGAATAGCAATAATAGCGGGTGGAGACCCGGGCGAGCTGGAGAAAAAGAAACGAGAGGGATAAAGGGACAGTAGGAGTAAATAATAAACAGCAGCAACAGTAGCAACAGCAGTGTCTTAGGAGTGAAGAAGAGACGGAGACGGAGGAGAGATGGAGAAGAAGAAGAGAAGAAGAGAAGAAGGAGAAGGAGAAGATGAAAGATGAAGTTGAGGTTGTCGAGGTTGGGCACTCAACTCACTGACTGACTGACTGACTGACTGACTGACTGACTGAGACTGAGTGAGGTGACTTGCACAACTACAACTACAACTGAGTGCACCTCTACTATCTCGACTCTCTCTAGAATAGTAATTCTGATTCCATTCTAGAATTCTTGCCTGTTTATTATTCTTATTATTGATTCTACTAACCCCTGATTCTACCACTCCTACAAGATATACCGTATTGGTGGGTATATTTATACTCTCCCCCCTCATCCATGGCACACTGCCCAAGCTAATATCCTGTCAACCAGCCAACGCGCATCCGTGTTTATGTCACAGAATATTCCTCAGGAACAGCTTCAGGAACAGGAAATCTGTGTATCCTTGATTCCTTGGGCTTCGCATCTCGAGTTGATGCGGGGAACTGGAGTCTCTGCCACGCGCCCGATCTCTTTTATATACATCTCCCGATCCCCCCCCTCCTCTTTTCAAGATTGTCTAAGAAAAAGGGGCAAAAGTCAAAAATAAAAAGAGTCCACCAGCTCCAGAAAATCAGCGCCTATGCAGATAACCATCAACAAACCAAAGAGTGATATGGTCGAGCCACTAACCGACGAACCGGGCCAGTGGGTGGAGGTTACCCCCCCGAGGCACAGCGAACACAGCGAGCACACTCGGCATAAAGTCATAAACCAGCACCATGGCGCACCCTGCTGGGTCTTGGGAACTCTTGGTCCTGTTTAGCTCTTTTTTAGCTGCAGGACCGGTGTGATTTGGTGCTCCCCCATTGTCCTCGCCTGCCTTTGATCCGAGCTCCTGAGTGGCCGGATCCAACAAAATATCCAAATGTTGAAAGCACAAAAAACGTCTCCCACGCCCATTCGCATCTCTGGTTGGCTGTTCAAATAAAAACACCCCCATTTTTCATGCACCTTGAGCGCACGCTTATTTCTTTTAGCGTTCCCCAGGGCCCATCTCCTGTCCATGTCGGCTTTGCGCAGCGGGCGCATACCATGTTTAATCGAGACGACGAGATCGGACCAAATACGGATATTTGTCATATTTGCGCATGGATGAAAGAGTCCCTACCGCACGCATGCTTTTTATCAATTGCAACACATTATTCTTCTGCTGGGTCTACACCATTCTTTTGAGATTCAAACGCCCAAATTATGCGATGAAGTCAAAAGGCAAGACCGTCAGTCAAATGCTAGGGACCGTTTCAATTTCGGCTCCCAATGCATGTCATGCGTAAGGTACCCGGCGATTTCAAAAGAGTTTATTCTCCTTCTGCGATGCAGAGCACAATGCGCTATCAACAAACCTGTTGTTTAGGAGAGAATGTGCAATTCTCTAATTCTGGCATCATCCTAGCAGAACTCCATTCAAATCACCGAGCTGTTCCCGTGCACAACTTGAACCCTTGCGTATATTGCAGATACAGCTTCACAGACTTTCCCGCTACCGAGTATACTTACATAAACTTCATACATAGTACTGTACATGGCAGGCGGTTGCACATGCGGTTAAACCCTCTTTAGGATCTATTCAAGTATTACACATGAGCGCTGCTTCCATCAGGGAAGGGCCTTTTTCAGCTGACCTACGTACAAGTACATACATATATGTGCGGTACGTGCATATACACACTTGCTTAAGGCGGACCATGGAAGGCCGTTACAAATCCGGCGTCAGATGGATTGACTGCCATGGGACATGTCTGAAATGCTCAAATCTCCGGGTTTGGATCCTCTGGTGAAGGCCAGCAGCCCGGGATATATCATATGGGCCCCTCTATCGCAATATACTCCTATTTGCGAAGAACGCGATATTAGGTCATGCTAGTCAGGAACGCAGAAGAAGGATTTAGATCTCTCTAAGATCAAATTACATGTGGATATCTCGAGACGATTCGTCAGTCAAACAGCTTTCACGTCACCGAATATCCACTGTCTCCGGGACGGGACATCGTGACAAATATCCCATTCCCATGTGGAGTATCTCACAACCATCCTTCATAGCCCCCTGAGAAATCTAGGATCACCGATTCTAGCCTCCTTCTTTCTTTTTCTTCTTTCCTTTCTTTAGCCCTTTCTAGAATACCATCCGACCTGACTATAACCCAGGACTATCTCTCAACAAATCTGATAATATTCCCGCCGCTGGAATATCAAGTGGGACCGTTCTTCCCACCTGTGTATATGCTCTTCCTTGCAGTCTCACTTTCCAAACCCGCCCATGGCCGTATCAGGCTTTCCCAACCAGCGCGGCCCATATTACGTCGCAGGCGCCTAACTAACCGTTAACAACCCCGTCTCTTAGAGTGTTGGATTTGGAATGCTTAAGTACTCTTACATAACTTGCTTCTGGAAGTTCCCTTAACATATAGGATATGATCAATAAGTTTCGGGCTCTTGTCGAGTTGGATTGAGTTGAATTGGAAGTGTCGTCCTGAAACTGCAATCGTCCCATGCTCCTCCATGGAGGCTTCTCAGACCGCCTCTTAACCATTCAGGGTCAAGGTTTATACCGTGATAACGGGGCAATCCACGAACCCGTCACCCAGTGCGTTAGATTGGGTGCAGGACAGTGATAATGGCCATCTAGCCATGTCCTGCTTGGACCGAGTCTTTTACTATTTTACATTTGATAGGGGACACGATGAGAAGCATGCCGTATTGGATGGCCAGAAACTATCATAGAATTACCGTCTGGTGGGTGAAATACATAATTATGCTCTGAGTATGTCCTGGACGGCGACGATCCAATATCTTCACAGGTGAGGTACGCAGTGCTCGACTTTTTCTTTTTCTTTTTCTTTTTCTTTTTCTTTTTCTTTTTTTCTTTTTTTCTTTTGCATCAGAGATAGCCATGCGCCGCGACTAGGTGGGCTATAGAACGTTAGGATAAAGCCGTACATGATGGCATATTCTTCCTGCTAAATTAGGAACAGCAAAAAATGGCACAACTGTCCTTGCTGTCTATCCTTTCATGTATGTTTCCCTTGGTGTCCTTGATAGCTACGATGAGAAACATGCCTTTGCTTCTTTTCTTCAATTTGATAACTTGGGCTAACCATATCCGCCTTTTCTCCCACCGAGGTCAAGAAGATACAGTGCCCAAAACACAGCAAATCTAGTAAACTGGAATTTTGAGCCCTCTGCTCTCCACGTTAAATTCTCAGTAATCACTAAATAATTTTCATCTCCGTCAAGCTGATCACTTCATCGATCTCCCCCATCTTGTGGATCCTTGATGTCAGGAAGGAAATTTCAAACCAGTATCTCTCAAATTCCACGGCAAAATGCCAACATGAAGGAGAAGCGAATAGACAATCGAAAAAAATAAATAAATAGCATGCCAACCATAGATACAGTAGATGCTAATCACACCGATCTAAAATGGAAATTCTTTCTAGAAACACAGAAGTAAAAAAGGACATAAAAACAAAAAAGGGAGCAGCCTAATATACATATCCATCTATCCTCACTCCTAGATATCAAAAGCACATTCACACCCTTATATCCTCCTCCTCCAAACAAACAAAGACATCCCCTCCCTCTTCATTCAAATCAATCAAGCAGCCTTCTTCCTCTCCTCACTCCTCCTCTTCGCCCTAACCTCCGCCCTCCTCCTCTCACCCCCATCCACCTTCGTCCCCAACTTCTCCTCCCACAACCCCTCCTGCACACTAACAGTCCCCACCCTGCCCTCCGTCCCCTTAACCAGCTTCAAAAACGGCGCTGCCAGCCTGCCCCCACTTCTTACCACCACCTCCTTGTACTTCTTAAGCGGCTTGGCCAACGCCCAGGGATCCGGATCCGGCGCGTCCGGCGGCAGATTGATCACCGCCCACTTCATCCCGGGCTTCAACGTCGCAGTCCCCTTCAGCCCGTCCGGCAGCGCGACCCCACCAGCCTGTTGCTGCTGCAGAAACTTCTCCTTATTCATCCCTTGCTTCCGCATCTGCTTCAGCAGCTGCCCGCGGGGGACCTGCACGAGCCGCAGGTGCGCGACGCCGTCGACGACGTGGTCAAAGTCGCCGCCCAAACCGTACTTGCCCTGGCGGAACTTGTGGCGCCAGTGGAGCAGGTAGCGGCGGCTGCGGGTGGGTTCAATGCCCAGTTCTTTTAGCTGTTTGCCGTCTAGGAGGAAGAGGTCGGCCCACGAGGTGAATTTGGAAGCGTGCTTGGACATGCCGCGGCCGATTAGGGAGAGGAAGGTTTGTGGGTCGGGCACGAAGGGGGTTGGCTGGGGGATGTCGGCGGGGTCGCGGGTGCGGTTGCCGTGGAGTTGGCGGTGTTGTTGTTGGTGGTGGAGGGTTTGTGGTTGTTGTGATTGTTCATGATGGCGGAGAGGGAGCTTTTGGCGGAGGGAGGATTGGCAGGTGGTTGAGGCGGATAGGAAGCGGGGGGTTAAGGGGGTGAAGGCGGAGAGGGGGGAGAAGGGGGAGAATGAAAGGGTTCGGACGGCCATTCTTGGGATTGTTGGCCGTGGTCGTGGATTGGTCCGTTGCCGGTTGAATTGGAGGGAGGTTGATATCAGATGCCGGACCTCAAATGTTGTTCGGGTGCGGGATGGTCGCCGGATCTCAATTGAGGGTTGCCGCCGTCATGTATGGTGGGTGATGGACGGGGAAGAGCCTTGAAGGCTGTAATTGCGGGAATTGGAGCTGGTGCGAGCGTGGTGCCCGGCGAGAACAGGAGTGATTCTTGTATTGATTGATTCCTCCTGCCGCAAACCGAAAATTTGTCTGGAGAAATCGGCGAGGAAGGACAGCGGGAACATCGTTCTTCCGGGGTATTATGTCATCCGCCAGACAAGCTCCGGATATTATACTGATCTTGATGGACAACGACAACAACGACAGC
Source organism: Helicocarpus griseus UAMH5409 (assembly GCA_002573585.1). Lineage (NCBI taxonomy): Eukaryota > Fungi > Ascomycota > Eurotiomycetes > Onygenales > Ajellomycetaceae > Helicocarpus > Helicocarpus griseus. The sequence goes on from PDNB01000002.1 coordinate 97,414, forward strand.
TACGGTGTGGGCTTATACAATTGCTGCTGCTCTTGATATTAGCTGAAATATGCGTATGTTGATACAGACTGGCTATTGGGTCTGCGACATATAATCCCCGTCCAGCTGCTTCAAATTCCCCTTTCTTGCAGTCTTTTCCTTCCGCAAACCGCCGCACTACTTCCACCGTATATATCACTAACAATGGCCGTATCCCCTCTAATTACTCGCTCGCCTGCTGGATCTGACCCAGCTTCGAGCGGGCCAGTTACCAATGCTAAAATACTTGCCGTGCGAAACTCAGCGCGGGCCGAAAATGCCTCCTCAAGTTCAGTGCCCGGATCGGAGCGCGGGGGTTACCTGGCTGCAGTACCGGAGCCGGCAGAACAGCTGAATGCAGCTATTGCCCATAAATATATGAAGGGTATGTTTTGCGTTCTTTCTATTCTTTCTTATTCCAAATTCATCAATGGGGAGCTAGCTGACGTCCGCAGACAAGAAGCTCGGAGAAGGTACTTATGCCATAGTATACCTCGGACACCTGCGCCACGATCCCACCTCCCTTGTCGCGATCAAGAAAATAAAAGTCAACACGGAATACAAAGACGGCCTTTCCGTCGACGCTATTCGGGAGGTCAAATATCTTCAAGAACTCTCACATCCCAACGTCATCGCGCTACACGACGTCTTCTCCTCCAAAGACCAGAACCTCAATCTCGTCCTCGAATACCTCCCCCTAGGCGACCTCGAAATGCTCATCAAAGACAAAAACATCCAGTACGGCGCCGGAGACGTCAAAGCGTGGATGGGCATGCTAGCACGCGGCGTCTGGTTCTGCCACGAAAACTTCATCCTCCACCGCGACATCAAGCCCAACAATCTGCTCATCGCCTCAGACGGTGAAGTCAAACTAGCCGATTTCGGTCTTGCCCGCTCCTTCGCGGACCCCTACCTGAACATGACCCACCAAGTCATCACGCGCTGGTACCGCCCGCTGGAACTTCTCTACGGCGCCCGCCAATACTCCGGCGCCGTGGACATCTGGTCAACAGGCATGGTCTTCGCGGAGTTGCTCCTGCGCGTCCCTTTTGCCGCGGGCAACACAGACATGGACCAAATCAGTAAAATCATCGGCGCTTTCGGCACCCCGACCGAAGAGAACTGGCCCGGCGTAACAAAGCTGCCCAACTACGTGCCCGTTGACGAGAACCAAATTACCCCGCTCCAGGGGCGGGATTTCTTCACACGCCAGTTCCCCACGGCGGGCCCACTGGGCGCTGACCTGCTCGCGTCGATGTTAAAACTGGATCCGCGGAAACGGAGCAGCGCGCGGCAGATTCTGATGCATCCGTGGTGGGCGGCTGAGCCTCGGCCGACGAGGAATGAGGATCTGCCAAGGAAGGCAGGGGGTGCGAAGAAGATGGGTGGTGATATGGGGAGGAGGGGTGGGGAGGTTGATGAGAGGTTTAAGAATGCGGCGAGGCAGTTGGATTTTGGGGCGATGAAGTGAGGGGGATATCGCGACAATTCTTTCAACGTTTTGTCAAATCCTTACTACTTGAGTTTGAAAATCAATTGATAGCCCGATTTAAAGCCGGCAACGGGACTGAGCTGAAACGCGGACGGCCCTAATTCTTCCGCTTGGAGGGTTATTGGTTTGTTAATACTCTGAATCGGCCCGCATTTCAATCTCGCCAAAAGGAAAATACCAAAGAGGAGGGAAGAAGAAACTTAAATACAGGGTATTCAAGAGGCAAGGAATCGTTCGTTTCGCGCGTCGTCAATCACGCTTTTCAAATAAGAAGAAATCATACGTTCAATCGCCACTAGCAACGAAGCGTCCTTCGTCTCTTTCGGGAGGACTTTACGCTGAATGAACACTTACGGGCACGAGTGTTTCTCGACGGGGAAATGGAAGAAGGACCTAGAGAGACGGTGGTGGGTAGGCATATCTTGCAGGAAAAGAATGCATTTTACGAATGGTAGGAAAAAGGGCGTTGCCAGAAAGGTATTGCGGGCAATTTAAAACAAGGGCAGACAGAACATTCCTACTCTGTACACAGGCCTTTCGAAACGGCCTTTTACTTGCAGCTATGGATCTCTTACACCGGTAAGGACAGAAAAAAGTCCAAGGAAGCAAGCATCATGCAGTCGAGCAAACATTCCAACGCGACCTTGTATTACTCTTGCCCATATGATACAGTATAAAAGGCTAGCAATCGAAGATATATTACAAACTCCTCCCTATTATTATTAAGCATATAGATGCCTAAGGTATATAAACGAACTATGACCATGAAACGAAAAGTACAGTACAACACGATCCCTCCCTCGGGAGACAAGATCACCAGAAAATATGCGGTGACAACACTCTCTTGTCTACTAACGAAAAAGAAAAGGGGAAATAGATAGATAAGAAAATTGGCGTTCTACACACAAAATCCCTGCGCGTGAATTAAATCTAAATCACAAGTACAGCCGCGCAGGAATTTTTCGTCAGGTACAACAAAGCCGAAAAACCGGAGATTATGAAAAAGAAAAGGAAAAGCAGACTTAGTTCTTGCCAGCTTTCCTCTTCTCCCACGCAACCAGCGGCTTGCCCAGCGGCTTGGAGAATAGTGACTAGAATAAAGACACATGGGTTAGCAACATATAATTTCCAGAGGATCTATCATGGATGGAAGGGGAGGGTTAAAATCTCACCGAATAATCCGTCTCCGGCACCCCCGTCTCCCCATCCACCTTCTTTAACTTCAACTCCCTTACAATCGCCACCAGTAAAGTGCCCAGCTGCACATACGCAAACTGCTCACCGATACACCGATGTCGTCCCGATCCAAACGGCAAATAAGGGCTGTTGGCACCTTTGCTAATCAATCCGTACCCATAATCCAACTTCTCCTCGTTCTGATCTTCTTCTTTCTCCAGATTCGTGTTTTCCCACCGGTGTGGGTCCCAGGTCATCGGATCGGGGAAGTACTCTGGCAACCGCGATGTGACGCCTGGTGCGGCGAGGAGGTTGTGGGTGGTGGGTACTGTGTAGCGAGTGCCATCGACGGGCATGGGCGACTTGACGGCGCGCAGGATGCTATGGATGGGTGCGTGTATGCGGAGGGTTTCGCGGATGACGTGCGAGTGAAGCGTGAGCTTTTGCAGGGATTCGTAGGTGAGTGGGGGCAGGTCTTCACCAAGGACTTGTTTTTGTTCCTCGAGGAGTTCTTCGATGATTTTCGGGCAAGAGGCGAGGCGGAGGACGATCCAGGAGAGAGTCGAGGCGGAGGAGTGCTGGCCAGCCATCAGGAGGGCGATCATCATGTGCGCGATCTCAGTGTCGGGGAGCGGGGTGCCGTTCTTGTACACGGAGGACATGAGGTTCCAAACCATATCCTCTGAATCTTTCTTGTTACCGGCTTCGCGGCGCTTGCGGATGATGTCTGTGTAGATTCCGGCCATTTTGCGTTGGGCGGCATCGCGCTTGCGGTTGTGTGGGAGGGGCGCCCAGGGGAACATGAAGTTGATGGCTGTGAAACCCATGTCTAGGTCATGGTAGAGCTGGGCGAAGCTGGAGTCGAACTTGTCACGGACTTCCTTTCCTTGTAGGGAGCGCGAGGCGGTATAGATGGTGATTTCAGAGACGCTCTTGGTTACATCGAGGATACCCTTGTCGCCCTTGAAGGCAGACGAGGTCTCCAGGTATTGGTAGAACTCGTCGGTGATGAGGGTGACGTAGGACCGCAGGGCTTCGGAGGTGAGACCGTATTTGACGAACTGACATGTCAATTTTAGTAACTGTAGCATATTCAAAAGAATAATAGGTAAATAAATACCTTCTTCTGCTCCATCAACTTAGCGTTAGGGCAGTCATAGACGACATGTCTGCCAAAGACCGGAGTGGTGAGCGGTGAGTAGACCTCCTCCGCGCAAACGTCCTTGAGCTTGCCATTTAGGATAAAATCGTTGCCCTTTGTGCCCAAGAAGACAGTGGTCTTCTTCCCTAGCAAAATGAAGGTGAAGATGTCGCCATACTACATATCATTCCAAATTGTCAATTCTAGTTCTACCACGAGTTTCAGACTCCTAAAGAATTAAAACACACCTTCTCCTTATTGCTCAAAAAGAATTTGTACGGATCAATACCATATGACACGGTACTGCCAATAATAGGAAACCAGTGGAAGACAACGGGAGGCTCATTGGGGTTCCTAAACAGCAGTTGGCGCAGGACGTTGAAGACGACGGAGAGGACGATGAAAGAAGCGAAGGCGGCAGCACCCAGAACCCAGACAGACTGGGTAGAGCAATGGGCGCAGACGCGGGCGAGAACGTCTGCTAGGAGGCCCATGATTGAGGGCAGAAGAGAGGGACTGGAGGTGGTGGCGGGAGAGATGGAGGTTGTTGCAATGGGATTGTTCGAATGTTCAGGGGGGGAGGAGTGATCAAGCGATGATAATAAATTGATATTTGATATTGAGATGGCGGCTGTGGTGCAGGTGACATGCCGTAGTTGCAGTACTAGCGGATACAGTGGCAGTACTTGTTATTATTCACTACTTGGCGGGGAGTGGAAGTACTGTACTGTGATATACCGGGCAATACCAGGCACCGACACCGCCCGCCCCTGACAGCCTCGGCCCAGCCAATCAGGGCATGCGGGTTAGGCAAACAACAATGGAATGGCCTGATGGGGGAAGGAGAACACCGAGACAAAGAGACAGAGATATTTATTATTATATTCCAACACAAGAATTAAAGAAACAAGTGCCTGCTGAATATACCCAACATCCAACAAAACATAACCTATATATAACAAAACATAACCATTCCTGAAATCACACCACTTCACACTTCTCTACCGCCACCAGAAACACAGCCACAACATCCCATCCATAGTACTCATCTCTATGCTCCCACCTCCTTACTGCCACCTACCTCCGCCTCCCCCGCGTATACCCCTCCTCATCACTATACAACGTCGGATCGCCCTTCCCCCCCAGTTGCATAAACCCCTCCCGATCCCGATTCGCCGCCGGCCCCGGCTCCGGCTGTCCCCCCTTGACTTTCGTCTTTGCCCCTTTCCCCTTATGATTATGCATCCGTCGGCTAGCCTCATTCCGATCAAACACCCTCACCTGCGAACTCCCCGGCACCGAGGCATCACCAATAACCTGGCTGGACGGTACGTCATTGATACTGCTAATTAGCGTCCGTTCGCGGGCAATCTTGCGCTTCGAGAAATCAAGCTGGCCCATTGCGCCCGTCAGCCCGTCGGTGCTGTCGTTGACGCTGGGCGATTTGCCTGTCAGCCACGGGTGTTCTAGGCACTCGTCAATCGTGATCCGCTTATCGTAGTCGACTGTGAGCATGCGGTCGATCAGGTCTAGAGCTGGGTCCCCAACGGAGTCCCAGTAGGGGGATGGGTAGTCGAAGCGGCCGAGTTTGATCTGCTCAGCTAGAGTATACGGATTTTCGCGTGTGTAGAGTTCGTCGGAAAAGGGTGGAAAGCCACAGAGGCATATGTAGAGGACTACACCTAGGGACCAGATGTCCACGGCCCTGCTGTACTTGCGGTGTCGGGGGTTTTCTACCAGGATCTCGGGTGCAACATCTACACGGGTTAGCTATATGTAGGGCTTGTTACAGCGCAGTAAAACTTACAACTGGGCGTGCCACATCTATTCAATCAATTAGCATCTTGCTTCTCATTGAAGGCGTGCGGGTAACTTACAAAGTCGTAGTAAATGAATCCTCGCCTATGATTTTAGCCAGGCCAAAATCAGCCAGTTTAACCGTAAGCCGGTCATCAACCAGTAGAATATTCTCCGGTTTGATGTCCCGGTGGACAATGTTCCGCTCGTGCTGCCGAGATCTTAGTAGTGTGATGGCAAGGTACGTAGAAGGTTATCATACCAGGTACTTCAATCCTTTAAACAACTGAAGGAAGACTTTTCGAGCTTCGTTCTCTGTAAGTTTCTGATGTGCAACAATCCAATTAAATAGCTCGCCTTCTGGCGCAAGCTCAAGAACCAAATATACTCCATCACTCTCATCAAAAGTATCCTTTAAACAAAGCACATTCGGATGGTTAACACTCATCAGCACCGCAATCTCCTGCTGTAACCCATCATTGTCAGATCTTTGCGAGTCACCTGGCCGTCTCTCAAACCGCTTCACTGCATACTTGACACCTGTCGACCGCTCAACACACAAATAAACCGAGGCGAAATGGCCCTTGCCCAGCTGCTGCAGAATGCGGTACTGCTGGCGGAACTTGTTAGTGTCTCTTGTTTTGGGGTAGCGGAAAACAAAGCGGGCTTCATCCAGCACGGTGATCTCGTCTCCGTCTTCCAATTCGCGGCGCTTATTGCGGCCGACAATAGCCTCATTGATAAACGTGCCGTTGCTGGACAGATCTTCCAGAATGGCGACAGAGTCACCTCGTTTGCTCTCGTGGTATATTAGACAGTGTCGGTTGGATATGGTAGGTATATCAAGAACAAAGTCTTATGGTAGTAATTAGCGTAGTATTTATTGGCAGTTTGCCAAGGGCAATAACCTACCGCACTCTGTATGTCTTCCTATGAGATACCCGCCCGTACGTTCGCCGCAGGGCGTCTCTAATCGACGCTTGCCACTCTTCGGCTTGGGAACGCCATTCTTGCCCTTCCCAGTCCCCAAAGCAGGTGAGCAGGTATCCCGTTTCTTCAACACCAACGCATCTCCAAACCTATCATCAAGGGGGATGAGATATCCCCAGACGCCCTCAGCAGCTTCATCGCCCACCTCGTCCGCGAGTGCTCGGGGCGGGTAAACAAACTGAGACAGGGCTTGGGTGTCACCGGGGGGAGACGAGAAGGGGAGCTCAGCGGCGGGAGTATGGTGACGGAATTGGCTTGGACGGCCTTCTGGTGGAGTGACGGTCTGTTCCTTTTGTAGCTCTGTAGCGGTGGACTCTTGGTGGGTGAGAGGGGAGGGATATGCCTTGGCAGCAGCGGTGGGAGTTGACTGCGATAGGGACGAGATGCGCTCTGAGCGTCGGGGTTTCTTGGAGGAGTCTTGCGGAGGTTGGTTACCGGCGCTTGGCTGGAGACATGAGCACAAAGAAGTTGGTTAGTTGGTTGGACAAGACATGTACAAAGGAGATGGATGTCGCGTATTTGTCTTAAGTAAGATGAATTCTCACCCGTCCTCGTTTTAGATGGCTCTTCTCCTGCCTTGGAGGCATGGTGTTGATTCCAAGGTTCGTGTGGAGATATGAAGTAGAGCTGTTCCCAGAGGCGCAAAACAGAGAGATAGAGCCAGCAAAATGTAGAAATGATGGAAGGGAACCAAAGAGATGGCTCAGAAATATAATTCAATTGAGGGGAATCCTGCCAATGTCTAGTGTGAGTGCAAGGCAAGGAGACGGGGATGTCGGGGGAAGTTGAAGTTGTCGAGGTCGAGGTCGAGGTCAATCGCAGCCAAAAGGCAAGTCAAAGTCAGCCCTGGCCAAACGTCGAGTCAGCCCAATCATGCATGCATAACAATGATAATAAGGAGTTGATTGCATGTTTGCTATGTATTCTGTAAAAAATAATAAAAGAAAAATAATACTGAATTCATACATATATATAAATATGAAGGAAATAAACATAAACATCAATATCTCCATCTCGTGCTCTGCTCTAAATATAGATATAGATATCTACTGACATAACTACTTGTATTCTAATTTCAAACTAACTGGTGTATAGAAATGCATATTACATAGCATCCTGTATTCGATAATGTATACATATTCAACAGCAATAGCGCAAGAATTCAACTTTCAGATGTTCCTCTTTGGGTACTTTAAGGTACATATTGATCACTGCTATTTTGCATGGGCAGCATTGTACTCACGCGTACCCTCCACGCCGAGGCAGCCGATGATGATGATCGTCATGGCCCAATCCCCCCTTTGACTCTCTCTCCCCAACTATTATTATTATTTCTTTTCCCATATCCTCCGCAAAACACCCTCCATGCTCCCTCTATCTTCCTGCTAGCTAGTCTCCAGCGGGCCCGTCTGCAGGTAGCTTCTTCAATATGTATGTAATTCCCTCCCAACAATTGCCTGTCCTGTTGGCTTAAACCTGTCTGACAATCAAAACCTCCCCAGGTCTCCGCCCTCCAACCTACGGCGCGCTGCCTTCGACAAGCTTGCGGAACTGGCCACTAGCTATTCAGACAATGACCGTGGCATCATAGTAGACGTCGATCGCCTGGGGAAGGCATGTCACCGTCCAAAGTCGCAGGCTGGTGGCTTTCTTGACGGTGTCCTCAAAGGTCGAACTACTCCGTCCTCCGCTCCGCTGGTACCGCCCCTATCCCTCTCCCCCGTCCCCTCGGTCAATACGTGGGACAACTCTAATTGAAAATAGGCTATTCGCGAACTGGACGCTCTTCTGGCTTTGTGCAAAGCTTCCACCAAGCCGCTACCGCCAGACCATGCCGCCAGACTCGTCTCCCAACTCAGCGGATATCTCCCCGAATCCCACCTCCTCCTACTCAACCCCTCCCCGTTCCTCCATACCATTAAGCCGTCTCCCTGGGAATCTTTGACACACAGCCTTACCCATGCCCTCCTATCTCTCGGGACTCGATTTCCACGTCACCAGGACGAAGTCCTACACAGCATCGGCGCATACCTCGACAATTGCCTCCATGCCACCAAATCACTACCCGCTTTGCGAAACCGCGCGAATGGCGAAAGAGAACTGGGAGACTCTCAGGCTGTGGTGGATGTGGCTTCGATAACGGTGTCTCTTGTCGGGTTCTTGGAAGCTGCATCTGTACACGCCAATTTCTGGACCCCGCAGGAACGACTTGAAGTTATCAGTCAGCTGCGACAGATTCTTTCTGAGCAGTTCTTGGTTATTGTTGAAACTGTTTCATCTACGCTCCGTAACATAGAACCTTCAGATCGTATGCTAGCTGATTGGCGACGATATGCTCGACGCTATGCAGCCGGAGGGCGGCCACTGGGCGCGATGCTTTTACAACAAGGATTCATACGGTTTATCAAGGCTTCTACATCGCCCGCTCGCGCTGATGGTAAAACCATCTCAGAAACCATCCTTTTGGACCAGTATATCGGCGGTATTGGGCTGACAAGACAAGATCAAGATGATCATTCCGTCCTCGTCAAATCCGTAGCGGAGATAGTCGCTGAGCAAATCTATCAGCTTGAAGATGGTTCGGATTATCTGCAGCTTGGTTCTGTATGGCAGCAGCGGCTGGCATTCTCCGTCAAAGCATTCGCTCTAGTCAGCTTCTTGAATTGTGTCATACTTGATGAGGATTCGGCTGACGCTGACTTGCTTTTCTCCTGGCTGGAAGATACTCTGCTCAAGGCCGACCAGATGGCTGATCAGGAGCTAGCAGTAGTCGCTCTTAAATCCCTGGCCGTCTTAGCTAGGCTGTTTTCTCCCATGGCTTTGAATATTATTCGCTGTTTCCTCAAATTCATTGTACACAATGGACAGAGCGGTGCTACCGTTGCCATCGCTGCCCGCTGCTTGGCTGATACCCTTCGTCTCCTTTCGCAAGACACCGTCATTGGCACTTTATACTCGTTAGGGAACGTTTTGAGCTCCGGTCCGACCTCAGAAAAGGCGCATCAGCCTGCGGCAGACGGCTTAGCTGCACATGCCCGCGCGTTGGCGCCGCCGTACCCGCAGGCCGCAAATGGCAGTGTGATATCTCTCACCTTCAATGAAGATGATGAAGCGACATTGACCTACCGGAACGTCGTGCATGCAATCATAACAATCTCTACTAGCTGCAACGACAGTAAGCTTGTAGCGTTAGCCCAATCCATGTTGTTGCAAAAGATCGGGAAGATCAACGCTGTGGTCAATGCCTGCATTATCGAGGAAACCGCTGCTCTTGCTTTGCATAGTGATGAAGCGGAATTTCAAGTGCTTCTCAAATTCTATTCCCGTATCTACAGTGAAGCTTTTAGCCAAGACAACAGTTTAATTCTTGACGCGGTGTGTATTTCCCCCGACTTTGCCCCTACTTTAGACGTAAATGTCATTAATGCCGTTATAGATCCATAAAGCAAGGAACCATCTAGCAGATAATATGGATAGGCAGTCTCGCCACTATCGGATATATCTGATCTATCTTCTTGAAAGCATCGTCAATAAGGGCGATGTGACGGATAGAGAGAAAGACCGCCACAAAGAGGCAGAGCTTTCTGGAGAAGAAATCATCCCCCTGGTCAAGCCTCTCGCTATACTATTCTCGAAGAATAAATCCGCTTTAGATCTTCCCAACGACAGCGAACATGATATACCCTCACTAATTCGTGATGTCTGGTTCAATATTGCCGTTCACGGCATTTCGCTACGCTCGGAGATTGCTCAACAATACTATGGGGAGCTCCGTGTTCTTGCAGTTCACTCTCCGCCACTAGTCGCGGAAAACCGCGCAGAGCTGCTAGAAAGCGATCTCGAACTGAACACCGTGCTGAGACGAGGATCAAACCATCATCACACCACAGAGAGGCGGAAGAGCCTCACTGTCGAACTTCCCCATTTGGAATCCGATATCAAACGACTAAGCTATCCTAAGACAATTTTTTTGAACGCGACGTTATTGATTGAGAGTCTTCGGGCGGCGTCGGGCGATTGCACCAAAGTCCTAACTTATTTCCTGGACCCTGCTCTTAATAGTACGGACGTGGGCAGCTGTATGATTGCTGTTGCTGATAAAGTCATTACTCTTTACCTTGAGAAAGCCCTGATAGGGTGCTCAGCTCAATTTTCCGCTCCCTATATATCCGGCCAGCTGGCGGATACGCTTGTGGCCTGCTGTCATCGGATTGACAAGATACAACAGGTTGCTGCAGCCAATGCAACCAAGATAATAAGCCAGTGTCCCTCGTCGCTCTGCGAGAAGAGATCTCTCTTTGTGCTCCTTGACTTGTTAACCATAATGTGGTCGTCATGTTTGGACGAGGAATTGGACGAGTTCGAGTGGAAGTCCACCTTTACGTCCGCGCGGGACGCCGTCAAAGTCGAACTATCGGATAATTACGACTTTAGGAAGCGTACCTTCACTACCTTCCATAGATTAGCGCGGACATGGGTGTCGTCAGTCATGAATATCGCGCCATTGGATGTTAAGGGACTGCTCCAGACCTATCTTTCCGATTATGAAGATGATGGTGCCTATGGCCATATTTCCATGGGACGCTCGTTCGCATTGGAGATGGGCTCTGCTATTCCTTCGAGCGACCAGAGATTGGGTATATAATCTTCTACCATAAGTATAATGTGTTGAAATGCTAACATTATTTAGGCTCCATCGACAGTAGCACGGATTCAATCGTCAATGTGGCATCCGATTTCATTGCTCAATATACAACTCGCCAAGAGTACCGCTACTCCGAAGCACCACCTCTCCAACGCGAAGGATGGCAACCCCACATCAGTGAAGTTTCCAACGGCGATGAGGCTTCGTCAAACTACGCAAACGCGGTACATACTACTCGGTCAATGCTGCTCGAGCTGGAATCGCGAATTTCAGAGGGTCAAGTCATCCCACTCGAAACGTCTCGGAACCTCCTGCGAAGAGCGGCTGCGTTGCTCTGTAGCTCTTCTGAAGCTCAGAGTTCAATTATCTCGCATCTCGTCAACATTCCGTTCCAGATGTTCACGAGGGAGTCGATCAAAATGGGCATCTCGCTGTGGCTTGGCGTGATCCATGAGAATCCGCACACGGAACCGAGAATCCTAACAGAGGTTGCGCAAGCATGGGAGCGGACTATCCATAGGAAGCTGGGAATATTCAATCCTGAATTCAAGTGCGTGTGGCGAATTTATCCACCTCATGAACCTGTTTGATCTAACTATTCTTTCCAGACATGTCGATCCATTTATGTCCAGAACCGAGTTTTCACCATCAGACAAAAACACAATCCTCAAACGGCAGCAAAAGGCACAGAACATCATATCGCCCCATTTCCGCATCCTCCAGTTCTTCGAAAGCCACTTCAACGCAACCAGACTTGGCAGTGTCCATACCCAGCGCATTTTCAGCCGTCTGATAAGCGCCACCTTGGTCGGCTTGCGCAATACAAATAGCCACCCGCTTGCTCGTGAAATCCATTTCCACGTTGTTCTGTTTGGCCTAAAGGTGCTTCGGTATTGCACATCCCAGACCAAGGTTTCCTTGTGGAAATTGAAAGATCAGATCCTTTCCGCGGCTTTGAGCTGGTTTAGCCATCCTCCAAGGTAAGTATTCTTGAACTAAGAAATTTGAATCTGGGTTAATTTGGATTTTCTAGGTGGTCACTTGGCGGAAACCGGCTGCAAATGAAAGCCGAGGACAAGGTGCTTCATGACATTGAATCTCTTCTCCAAAGCACCGCGTGGATAGCCGCCGGCGCGTGGGGTGCGAGAAAGTCTCTCAAATCTAAGCAAGAATTGGTCCGGCTATTGGTTGAAAACGAGCGATTCCGGCTACGAGTGTGGCTCTTCCCGCTGGAGCATGAGAGACGGCACCTCTACTCAAGTTCAAACAAGGTTGACCATGATGTTAGTCCCACCTGCATAGATCAAAGAGAAGAAATACGATTCTAACTGTTTACAGGCCATCGCTTCCCTGATACGGCTGGCATGGGCGGAAAATCATGGACTTGCCTTGCAACTTGCAGCTCGTTTCCCGTCGCCAAGGTTACAAAACGATGTGCGCTGGTTGTTGCTTAACTTTCCCGAGAAAGCCATCAATGACCCGGATAGCTTGGAGATACTCCTTGGCTCTGAAATGCCTCCGGATGTGTCATTCCAACTCAAGGTACGTCGTTGAAACTGCTAGTTGCTGACAGAAGCTAAACTAAGTGTTGTAGTATCTTCTCTACTGGTCTCCCGTGAACCCCATATCAGCCGCGACATACTTCCTACCGGCTTATGGAAACCACCCCTTTATCCTGCAGTATGCCATGAGGTCATTAGAAAGCCATTCCGTGGACGTGAGCTTCTTCTACATTCCACAGCTCGTCCAAGCCTTGCGATATGACGCGCTAGGCTATGTAGAGCGCTATATCTTTGAGACAGCACAGCTGTCGCAACTCTTTGCCCATCAGGTCATTTGGAATATGAAGGCCAATGCCTACAAGGATGAAGACTCTCAGATTGTATGCTCCGTCCTACTTGTAAAACACGTAAAATGATGTTTACTGACCCGTTTCTCACAGCCCGATGATATCAAACCCGTTTTAGACAAGTTCCTAGAAAAGTTGATCAGCCACTTCTCAGAGGGGGATCGGAACTTCTACGAGAAAGAATTCTCCTTCTTCAACGAAATCACAGGCGTTTCTGGAAAACTACGACCATACATCAAGCGCAGCAAGCCAGAGAAGAAACAGAAGATCGAAGAGGAACTTCGGCAAATCAAGGTGGAAGTTGGCGTATACCTACCCAGCAACCCAGATGGCGTAGTAGTAGGCATCGACCGCAAGTCCGGAAAGCCCTTGCAAAGCCACGCAAAGGCCCCGTACATGGCGACCTTCCGCATCAAAAAGACCAAGAAGAGCGACGAAAACGGCAACGGCGTCGGCACCGGCAATCCTGCCGCAATGCCCAAGACCATCGCTGACGTCCCCCACCGCCAAGCCAGCACCACTACCGACGACTCTGCCCTCCAACCCAACACCGCCAACAACAACACTAACAATACCGACTCCTCCGAACCCGAATCCTACGAAGTCTGGCAATCTGCCATCTTCAAAGTCGGCGACGATTGCCGCCAAGACGTGCTAGCCCTGCAAATGATTGCCGCCTTCCGCAGCATCTTCATCAGCGTCGGCCTGGACGTCTTCGTCTACCCATACCGCGTCACCGCCACCGCGCCCGGCTGTGGCGTCATCGACGTGCTCCCCAACTCCATCTCGCGTGACATGCTCGGCCGCGAAGCCGTCAACGGGCTATACGACTACTTCACGTCCAAATACGGCGGCGAGCAGTCGACACGCTTCCAGCAGGCGCGCAGCAACTTTGTCAAGTCCATGGCCGCCTACTCGGTCATCTCCTACCTGCTCCAGTTCAAGGACCGGCACAACGGCAATATTATGATCGACGACGCGGGCCACATCATCCACATCGATTTTGGGTTCTGCTTCGACATCGCCCCCGGCGGCGTCCGCTTCGAACGCGCCCCCTTCAAACTCACCTCGGAAATGGTCGCGGTCATGGGCGGGCAATCACCGCATAACAATGGCGCCAACGGTTCGCCAGGCGGCAGCGGCTTCATACCGGGAACGGGCAGCCACAACCCGACCAACTCGCAGTCATACCGCTGGTTCGAGTCGTTGGTGGTCAAGGCGTTCTTGGCCTCGCGCCCCTACGCGACAAAGCTGGCGCATATCGTGACGCTGATGTTGGATAGCGGGCTGCCGTGTTTCAAACCGGATACGTTGCGGAATTTTCGGGAGAGGTTTGTGTTGGAGCGGACGGAGAGGGAGGCGGCGGAGTACATGCGCGAGCTGGTTAGGAAGAGTTATATGAGTATGTCGACGAAGGGGTATGATCAGTTCCAGCTTTTGACTAATAATATTCCGTATTGATGGGGCGGGAAGGATTGGGATTGTAATTTTTTTGGCATTTTTTACCTTCTTTGACTTGTACTTCTTTTCTCTTGCTTTTTTTTTTTTTTTTTTTTTTTTTTTGGCTTTTTTCTTGAGTGGTTAGAATTAGATATCAACCCTAGGTATGCGGCTTCTTGTCCTACGCGTACCCTCCTAATATAGCACACATATAGCATTTCATTGATTTTATTCCGAGGGCGCAACAGGTATGCAGGCGGTGGTAGTATTAGCCACATCCAAAGAGATGTAAATACGTAGTTTTCGTATCAAGCCAGGTGGGATCCGCGGGTACGACAGAGTAGTGTATTGTATACTCAGTTCAGAAGCCAATGGAGAGCGAATTAATAAGACATATAGCCGTGAATAGATTTCATAAATGCTTTAAAGCTAGATAGTAGTGATAACGCGTAAAATAAGTAACATAGCCATGACGCCACCCGTTACAGTCCACATGAAAAAGAATATTCATGAACAGTTTTAAGTTCAATCTTGCCCTTTTTAACAAGGGCCAAAGAAAAACCAGGGAAAAATCAACGACGCCGGAACAAAACTCCCCTTCCAACAACACCAGTACAATAAAATAAAATAAGCCACCATCGTTTAATCGTGAAAGGGGAGGGGAGACCCGCTACGCTCATGGCGTGGGAATTGGAATAAATAGAAGAGTATTCGGGTAAAATCCACTTCCAATATCTCAGAAACTAATACAATGAAGGAGAAGGAAGAAAGCGAGATGGGATAAGGAAAACTCCGTCGATTATTGCCGGTGTCTTTTCCGCAGAATGGCGGGCTTGCCAAGGTTTCAAACGAAGCTATCAATCGTGGGTATCTGGAAGCCACCATGACTGGGTTGGCTTGCGAACGAACGCAGTGGTAAATTCGCGATGAAGGCGAGGCGTTTCGAACAATCTGAGGGGCATCATTGTATCTTAATAAAATAGCGGAATAGATGGAGAGTAAAAATAACCGTTGAAGTCAGTCGTATAATATCTCAACAGTGGCAGTCGTCGACACCATTATCTCTTTCAAATTTCAGTTTGGTTGTCGCTTTTTGTTGCATTTAAATTCCCGGTAGGTCAAAAAGAAATTGGCAGCGATCAAAGGCCACAGCAGAAGAGCTACAAAAGAACTTGAAGGTAAAGCAGACCTTAGTCCATAAAGTCAGCCCTAAGTATCTTCTCCTGGAAGTAGTCGGGCTTTGGCTTCTGCCTTGGCTGTTGCTGCCTTTGCGGTTGTGCCTGCATTTCGCGGGGATCTTTGATAGGATGTTCCATTGTTGCAATGGAAGCAGATCGTTGATGGTGCTGGGAGTGTGTGGGAGAGGGGCCTTGGGGAGCATTGGGGGACGTCGGGGAGAAGCCTCCGAACGAAGGAGCACGCTCAGCACGAGTCCGAAGGGCTTCCGGCCAATTAAAGCCTTCGCCTAGAGGACGCCAAGAAGGCGGGTTAGATTTATTGTTCTGGGGATGGTTGTTATGCGTACTTGCAGCAGCCGAAGAAGCTGCATTGCCTGAAGGAGATGTGTTGCTGGCTGTGGATGGAGCTCGCTGTCTTGCCATGACAGGGCTTCCAGAGGGATATCTACCATTCGTGCTTCCACTTCCCATGCGATCACGCAGCACTTGCGCTCCAAAGGAGACACGGCGGGCGAATGGGCTGGTGGGAGAAGTCATTGGCGTGTCATTTTCATTTTCCTCAACCACAGAGCCTTCCCGAGAGGGGGAGCCAGACATGGCAGAGCTCGAGACGCTTTCGCGGCGCATGCCTGGGCTAGTAAAGGGGCCAGATTGAGTGGGTGAGCCCGAGAGACCTAGAGTGGTAATTGACATGCGACGGCGTTGCTGTGCTTGGGCATTGGCGGTTGACATGATCGAACCGGGGACATTCATGGCACCACTGGGGGGTGGCTGTGGAGGAGCAGCATTCCCAGGTCTTGCAAAAAGATCTGAGAACGAGGGGCGACGGCCCCGAGGGGGAGCAGAGGGAGGAGAATTAGAGCGGCCGTCCGACATGATATTGAGGTGAAATAGATAATGTGGTGGTAGGTAGCTAGAAAGCCTGGAAACTGCTCGATTGCAGATTGCTTTTGAGAAAAAGTTGTCGTGCTCACGAGGAAGAAGTATAGGCAATGAAGCGAAACGAAGAGCACAATGTCAATCGAGGGGAGACAATTCAGGAGCTAGTATATCAGAGCACAGATCCCAGTGAATTACATGACTGGGAATCTCGCCTAACTCGCCACTCGGGGACGACGGAACAGAAGAGGAGAAACGGCCAAAGAGACAAAGCAGCAGTTCAGGGCTAAGAGGGGTAAATAAGTGCTAGAAATGCCAAAAAAGCAAAGGATGATCGAGTTGGGTATTTAGGGTGCCGGATCAAGCAAGGAATGAGGTGGCGAAACAGCACACAGCGGGGTCGAAGGTAGCTTGCAGGACGGTTAATAAGGGTCCAAGGGTAGTTGTTTGGCTGAACCTTGGATAGCAAAGGAGGGTGGATTGGAATTGGCAGGATAAGGACCGGATAGAAAAGAGACAAGATGTAGCTGGAGCGAGGATTGAAGATTGAAGATGCTGAAGAAGAAGAAGAACAAAAGATGTTAAAAGCTGTTTGAAGAAGAAGAAGAAACTGGGGAAGAAGAAGATGATGATGAAGATGAAGATGAGGTTGGAGGTTGGTTGATGCTGACACACCGGGGACCGCCGCATCAGGACTAGCGCGGTCTACCCCGGACTTTAGGCGTATTGTGGGGTAATTACCGCTGGTATCGATATTACAATATTACGTAATACAGCGGTTAATGCCGCATTTATTTCAGCCAATCAGAAAAATAGAAGCCGCAATTAATCTTATTGGCTGTTGATTGTCCACCCCATATCCGGAACATATCAGACATTACCCCTATTCTTCTTCTCTTCGTGCAGTATATACTCCGTAATACAGGATTATTCGTTTTGGGCTTTAGCTACAAACAATTTTGCTCTTTGGAATTATTACAGAGCCAACACAGCCCGCAAGATGACTCCTCTGGCGGTTCCGCAATCCTTCGGCATGCCGCGCACACTAGATCCCCGCCTCAGCCTACAGGCAGCCGTCTATGAATAGAACATGATTTCATATAAATACTACACAACTACCGGAGGTTCTGATCCTCCATTATTATTTTAATACTAACCTAGGTATACATATTTCTGCATCTAAGTTAGAGGAAAAGGCAGGCACGAGCAACACGCAAAGTGGAAAAGAAACCACTAAGAACAATCACAATGTCTTCCCCCAACCACCCTCCGCCCTCCTGGTTCCCGCCAGACTTCCTCTCCACCCCAGCCCAAAACCCCTCCATCCAAAAAATAGATTTTACAAAAACCAAAGACGCCCTCCCAGAATACAAAGACCACTACGCCCTGCTAATATCCAACCTGCTCACACCTGAAGAATGCGAGATCTTAATCCGCGCCGCCGAGGAGCCCGACCCAAACACCAACATTCCCAAATGGGAAGAAGCCCTCATAAACGTCGGCAACGGCAAGCAAGCTCGCGTCACCGAAACGCGCCTCAGCTCGCGCATCCTCTGGGACTGGCCCTGGATGGCCGAACGCATCTTGGACCGCGTCCGCCCATTTATCCAAGATGACATCGGAACCCTAACCGACCGGCCCATCGTCACTGGCCTTGGCCCACCCAAGCGCAAGGAAACTTGGCGCCTGTCCGGGCTCAATCACCGTCTGCGCTTCTTGCGCTATCACCGCGGCGAGTATTTTCGGCCGCACATGGATGGGTGCTATGTGGCGCCGACGGAGGAGAGGTCTTTTTTCACCCTGCATTTGTATTTGAACGGGGAGCCGGGAAGGACAACGACGGATGTGGAGGGTATGAGTGAGGAGGAGATCAATGCGTTGCCGCTGCGGGGTGGGGCGACGAGTTTCTTTACGCCCGTCATGGCTTCGTGGGATCCGAGGACTTTTAGTGTGAATCCGGCTGCTGGATCGGTGTTGGTGTTTCAGCAGAGGAATTTGGCGCATTCGGGGGATGAGGTGTTGCAGGGGACGAAGTATACGTTGCGGAGTGATATTATGTATCGGAAGGATGAGATTGTGGATTGATTTTTCCTTTGGTGCTTCTAGCGTTGGTTCGGTTATGGTATGCATTTTTCTTTTTTCTGAATTCTGATAGCTACTCGACTCTACTTTGATAATAATGTAATTGTTTTTTTAGCTACACCTTCGTAACGGGTTTACATTGCATTGGGTAGCTTGAAATTGGAACATTGCAGACGGTGTCTCGTCGGGGGAAGTATGCATGAAGAATTTCAGAGTTAAAACATTGGACTTGGTGAATCTCTTCAGGTACTGAATATCTCTGAATATCTACCTAGATGGCTATGCCATAATCGCCGAAAATTGCAGTAGATTCTCGCACCCACCTACAACAGCCGGAAATCTTCCATAAGCATGAAGTACAAATCAGCCCGACATTATGATCGGACCTCTCAAATTGCATTCCGTCTACCTCTTCTCTCCCGTACACACATAGACTCACGAGAGCAGACCCAACACAATAATGCAATACGTATCCCCTCTCAGCCCCTTCCTTATCCCCCCACCCCAAACAACGCAACCAATCTCCTCCCCACCCCCGTCTCAACCTCTGTCCCATCCCTAGCGATTTTGACCTCCTTATTTGCATTCCACGGATTTCTTAACCCCCTCGTACGATGAAACGGTAACCGCCGCCAACATAGCCACTCCACACTAAACGGCCGACCAAACCCCTGACCATCATCGTCATCACTAGTATTAATATTGTTGTCTAACTTTCCGCCCTCTGTCTTGCCGGGCTTGGTTGTGCTGGTTTCGTTGGCGGTTTTTGTATTTGTATCTCCGCTTCCGCTTCCGTCTGCATCTGGATGTGTATCGTCATTTTCGGTGGTGTCGGATATTGTCCGGTCTATCTCCCAGAATATTGTACCGCGCGCTGGGTCGTCGACGATGGATCCGGGTGGTGCAGTCGCTGTGCGCGGGGTGGGCGTGATTATCAGGTAATCGGATTCTATGACTGTTGCTGGTGCTGGGATGGGTTGCTGGCCATCGAGGATGCCATTGACATTGCTGCTGTTGTCGCCGTTTGATTCGCCAGGGGAGGCGGTGGTAGGGATTCGAGAGGCCATGCGGCCGTAGCCAAAGTACTCACCAGATTTATTCGCGGAGAAGATCAGGTAGACGGCTTCAGAGGTCTGTAACGATGGCGTTAGTCAAGCGACACACATTATTTTCCGTTAGATTCGCACGCCCGTCTCTCGTTCGGTATCCATAGCCATCGACTCCATATAAAAAGAAGGGGGTTATATCCCACCTCATACGCCTCGTTCAAAACAGCCTCATTATGTCTCTGCGTCGCCCACACGCCATTAATCCTGCTCCGCTCAAGATCCTCAATCGTCAAGCTCTTCAAAATAAAATACCTCTCACGCCGCTTCTTAGCAGGCACATCAGCGCGCGATTCCTTGCCAGAGGACGTCGACCCGCGCTTTTCCCGCGATTCCTCCTGCTCCACATCACCCCCATCACCCCTCGCCAATGGCGCCAGCACCTTCCTACTACCATTGTTCTCTGAACCAGCCCCACCCCTCCGCAACCGACAAACCAACCTCACTCCCTGAAACCTCGAGTCATGAAACCTCGTCACGGCAGAGACACACGCACTCTCCGTCTTATAATTAACAAATGCACATTTGCTATTCGCAATTAGGAAGACGCTCTCGATCTCCGTAGTAGCGCCCTGCGAGAAGTGCTCTTTGAGATCAACTATGCTCACCCGGTTGGGAAGGTTGCCGACCCATAGGGCGTAACCCGATTGTTTGGGTTTTCGGGGCGGGCCGAGCGGCGTCGGGGTTGGAGAAGGGAGGATGTGGGCATGGGCGTGGGGTACGGGAGGGAGGTGGGGTGGTATTAGACGGCCTATCAAGTTAATAAGAAAGATGTTGATGTGAGGAGCCAGTGTCGTCAACTATATCCCATGTTTTCCCGGAGCATATACATGTGCGAAAATGTAACTCACCACTTTCGTTTCCTAACCTATGGGCAACTTTCCCAGCATGATGGCTTCTTGAAATGGAGCCGTCGACAATGGTATACCGTCCCGCGCGCGTCTCGGCCGAGTGTAATGACATGGACATGCTTTGATGCGGTTGTTGTTGCTCATGTGTAATTCGTGCGTAACTGGGACTCGCGGGATGCCCGCCATTATGCGGCTGCTGGCGTACGGGTATACCATACTGGCCGTAAGGTATAGTTTCCGCCGGATAACTCTGATCCTGCCACTTTGGGCCCTGCTGCAGTAGACCGCCATAATATGCCGTCGGATGATGAGGAAACGTGTGGAGGGCGGCGGTGTGATAATATAACTGAGAGGTTAATTGGTTTGCCAGTAGCATAGTATTCGACATGGGCGGAGGGTAGTTGTATACCGCAGCATCGCATCGACGGTAGCTCCATGTATCGTGTACATGGTTTGACGGCGGTGCCCCTTGGACATATAGAGGTGTAGGAAGTTGAGGATATGACGGCAGTACTGGATAATAGCCGTATGGTTTGGGTGGTATATATCCTGCACTTATTGGAGGCGTACTGATTATACTGGAGTTGGGAGGTTGTAGTTCGTTTTCCGCTGAACCACGAACAGTGGACGGGTGTGCCATCCCTTTGGACTAGGGCTAAAACAGTACTTCAGGTTAGCTGGGTTTGTCGATGAACTGGAGTATCGAGTGCGTCGTGGGCTGATGGGATTTTTCACTTTGTCTACTTACCCAGCGCATCCGAGGCTGTCTGTTCTCGTCAGTTCCCTTGGTCGTTTTGGGAAGTTGGTCGTGTTTATAGAGATTTTGTCCCAAAAGAGGAAAAAAACATGAAACGAAAATGGAAACAAAAGAGATCTCAAGCACTGAAATAATCCAAAGATAGGTGGCTAAAGTATAGCGAGCAACAGCCTCGCCCGGGAGGAATTTATGTAAAAACGAATGTGTGCCCCTGCAAACCAGCTTGGTATCTATTTGGAGCAAGCAAGGAACGATTGCATTAAGAGAAAGAAAGAATGAAAATGCATCCACAGCATACTCAAACGACCAGCGAGCCAAGGAATTGTAAAAATAATTCTTCTGCGGATAAATGTTATATATATAAACTATCCGCCGGTGCCAAAAAGAAAACGCTGGGGCAGCGTTTATCTACCTAGAGCTGGTTAGTGCCCGCATCTAGGAAATACGGCACAAGAAGAGAGCAAATCCAATCTTCAAGAACTTGGTTGAAGGCAGAGCATTGGCCGAGTCATCCAGGGCCATTGGCTTGTCTAGACCCTGCAGATGCCAGCTAGCGAGCTAGCTGAGGTCTGGAGTACATGGGTACAATTGGCAAGTTGATAGACCGATGCGTAAGCGTAATGTTCTTTTTTTCTTTTGCATTCGTATTGCGTATTGCGATAGTGTTAGAAGTTATTCTGGAGGCAAATTGTTCGGCCTCTTCCTGTCCATGCCTCCACGGATACATCTCTCATTTGCTCTCTTCCGGTCGCTCAGCTATGCAAGCCCGCTTCTGTCAGTTAAGAGGGGGATATTCGCCGATGGCCGAGGATCCCCAGGTTTTGATAATATGCGTACGGAGTACTCGTGTAGTATTGTGGTGGTTTGTCGTTACGTATGATAGCAGTGGCGCGGTGAGTTGGTGTGGGTTGTTGGCAAGACAAGCCCGTTCTTTGTTTTGCTTTTTCACGGCCTCGTCCGCGATCCCGAATTTGGGGCGCATCTGAAAGATGAAACAAGGAAAAAGAAGAACGGGGGAGGCAAAAATGTCGTCCGACTTTTCTTGGACGCGGGTTGAGTTGGCTTGCTAGCCTTTTAGTTAACTAGCTGCTTATTGAGCGCGAGACGAGTGGCAAAGAGATGGATGATCGGCGAGTCTGACTGGTCGCAAAAAGAGACATGGGAGGTCCGCTGTTAGTTAGTTTAGTAGTTATGCATCTCTTTTCTTTCATCGCAGTCTTTGCAATGTCGAAGGAAAAAGAGGAAAAAGAAAATGCTATCTGTGCAGCTCGCTAGCATGGGATGGCGGTGCAAGCCCTGCAGGGCGCCACTCGAAATGTGAGCGCGTAGCAACACAAGGCTGGCTGGCTGGTTAGGCAAATTGCAATTGCGTTTCCCGCCGAAGTTGACCGAAATAAAGAAGAAATAATGATAATAATGACGACTACGTAGAAGGTCGGGGAACTAGAAACTAGCCACATTCACGTAGACTCGGCACAAATCAAAGCAATGCTCCCTGACCTTCAATTTGACTATAGAAACTTTCTCGCCACACGCAGGAACAGGTAATAGAACAATGGGGCAAGATAATTATAATTTCGAAACCAAAAGACCAAAAAAGCTAGACACGCATGACCCTGACCGTTACAATCCACCCAGTCAATCTATTCCCACAGCAAGGTTCCTCATCGCCATAATCAAAAATCATATTATCATTAAGTATCGTTGGTAATGGTATCATGCAATGTCGAAGCGAGGCAAAGGGGGGAGAATTTCCGAACCAGCAGAAAACAAAGTACAAGTGGAATCCAAAGAGCCATCCGCAACCTGGGACTCAGATAAAATACTGCGTGAAGAATAAGATAACAACGAAGACAGACAGACAGGTGCGTTTTTCCGACGACCGCAGGAGCCGGCCACCTTGACGACAACCCAAAGCTGCGAAGGAAGAAATAAAGCAAAAAGAAAACCAAACCACTGTAGGCTCCTCTGACAAGTATCGTCATGTCTAGTGTAGAGACCTAATATCAGGTACATATATAATACCACAACTATTCGTTTCTGACGGAATCGCATTTGTGTACATTGCCGCAGCCAAGAAAGCCACGATGTGGCTGAGCTTTGGGTCAAGCAGTTCCTTTTAATTGACAGACGTGCCAATAATAGGAGGGGCGGCTAGCTTGGTGATATCAGGAGTCATTTAGAGGGAGACTGTGGCGGGAGCTATCGGTCAGAACCCCCCAATGACGCCACCTTCCCCGCAAATCGAGCGCCAGCACTACCTCGCTTGTGTAGCTTCTCTTTTTCTTTGGTATCCAACCCTGAAAGTGCATGGGCAGCAGGCGAAGATGTTGTCATGTTCTCTCCGCTGGACGAAGTTACGCTACTGTTGCGAATTAACGGCAGGGCGGTAACTGTGTCGGCTCCGGGACCTCCCGCAGATGATGCAAGCGGTCTTGACAGTGTAGAGCCGGCGCTTGCTTTGGATGTCCGTTGGCTTACATACAACTGTGCTGCAGGTGACAGGGGGATTGTGGGCATCTCATTCGGAATTTCCGCTCCGTTTTGGACAAGCAATTCCGCAACCGGGAATGGTATAGGTTTCTCGGCTGAAGCCGATATGGTAGCAGATCTTGGGCTTAGAGTCGCCGAATTTCCTGATGAACCGGGCGATGCAGGATCTGCTGCCGCAAGGGCTAGGAATACGGCATGCGTACTCCGCGACCGGTCCGTTACGTTGAGGTTTGCGCGAAGCGCAATCCCGTACAACACACCCTGTATATCATTTGTTTTGATCGAGGCAATAAGGGTTTCATCAGGCGTTGCGTAGCGGGAAAGAGTAGACGACAGGGGCTGAACATAAGCTCTCTCGTTATATTTTGCTGTGATGAACTTCAATCGCTGCTCTCTGCTCGATTGCGCGTTGGGCTTGAGCGACGGATCTAGTCGAGATTCCCAAATCATATTGCTAACGCGATTGCCGATTTGTAGAAGTATCTCAACTATATCATTGGAAAATGAATGGATGTCTAGCGTCAGCGAGCGGACCTTGGATATATGTGTGCCCAATGATCGATGGATCCCGCTGCATTCGATACAGAGAACAATTCCCAGATTAATCGACACCCATTCGACTTTGGACAACGATCCGCAGTCCGCACACCAACAATTGCCCTGATCGGCTTCGCGGATTGTTTGTAAAAGCTTCGAAGGGTTGTCTTCATAGCTATGACTATCGCTCCGGACGTAACTAGGCCGAGCGCCCACTGTGGTTCGACGATTTACGCCGGTACTAGAAGAACTTGAATACCCATGATGGCCGGAGTGTGAGGAGCTCTTCCCGGTTAGGACAGACCCAATATCACGGTGAGTAGCTCCGTCGGTCATTGGCTGTTGTTGAAGGGCGGCAGGTGGAAGACTTCTGCCTTCCACAGCACTTTGCAGTGCGTTATTGATCGCGACGATCCAGGCATTCATGTCTTCCTCTGACGTGGCCTGATATATTCGTTTATACTGAGGGGTTATGACTTCGAAGCAAAACCGTCTCTCTGCATTACGTGCCTCTCGAACCGAGGCCATCCTTAAGTCTATTGGGTCCATGTGTAGATCCAGCTTTTGCTTCCAATTGCTATATTCGGAAAGCTTTCCTTGATCTAGTACTATCCAGAACCTGTTGAACGAAAAGTTAGCTAGTTAAATCTTAGGGCGAGACTTGGGAGCACAAGCACTGGTGTCTGAAGATAAAATATTGATTAAGAACTTACTTATGCCACGCTTGTTTGTTAATTCCCTTAGGGTCTATATGAGAACCTGGGCGGGATAACGCCCACAGAAGCCCCTCTTTCCTGTGTTGCGCCTCGAGCTTGTCCGCAAGTAAACCAGAAGGGTCGCGATCTTCTAAATCCCGAATTCCTTTGAATCGATTCTGTCCTGCTGGTACAGATGGAGACCCTGCGGTTGTCTCGATAAGACCTGGAGGAGTCAAAGACGAAGAAAGTCCTGAGCTATTGGTAGAAACCTTCTTTAGCTGTGAGCCCGTACTATCCGCGCGGCTAAGATCCGACTCAGACTGATGTGTATTTCCCGGAACAGAAACCCCCGAGCTCGGTACGGATGCGGGCTCAATATACTTCTTTGTGCTCTTTTCGAGAGCTCTTCGCTTTTCTTCTCTTTCCGTACGTTGGAACTGGAATTCTTTATCGGCTTCGGTGACCTCATCAATGAGTGCTTGTAATTGGGGAACCATCTCTTCAATTTTCTTGGCAGCAGACAAATAGCTCTTCGCTTGAGTGTCGGCGTACTTTGTCAGGTGAGACAGTACTTCCTGTTCCTTGCGCCCGCCGTGAAGGTCTTGCATGAACGAGGAGTAGTCGAAACGCTTCAATTCGAAATTTCTTCGCTTTGATTGGTATTTCGAATCGCTTTCCGCTCGTTTCTTCTCTTTCAAAGAATCTTGCCTCTGTCCCAGATATCGTCCCACGTAGGCGTAGTAATCCCTACTTTCTTCTTCAAAGTCCTTTTTCTTCGCTTCCGCTTGTTTAATGTCATAATTATATAGTCTAGACAGCGGGTCGATGATAAGCTTTTGCAGGTGGATGGTGTTTTGTTGTTCATAATGGAGGATTTCTCGGGCGATTCGTTCAAAATAATGCTCCAATGCAGGTTGAATAGCATTGGCGTTTGACACGGATGCGTCATTGAGGGCGGTGATAAAAGCGTTGACGGAATCATTACAGGCAGTTTGAGCCTGGTGTGCAGCCTCGGCTTTCTTTAATACTTTCTTCATCTTGGCGCGCATATTGCCTGTTTTCTGTTCAAGTGCTTTCATTGTGGCGCGGAATAGCGGGCCATCTTCGACCGCGCTCATGTCTTCCCCCGGCCGTTGACATGTCACATCAACTTTGACGGAGTTCGGGGCAGACACAGGCTGCGCGGGAGGCAGGTTATCGCCGGATTCAGGTGGGGTTGAAGGAACCTGTTGATCACCACTAGCTTCTGCTTCGCTTAACCGGGAGTGTACGGACTGAGAGGAGGGTACTCGGTAGCGAGGAGGCACGACTAGGTCGAATCCGGGAGAAGGTATTTGAGGACTGGACAAAGGACGAGACACGCTGTGGACCCAGAAAGAAAAGGTTGCAAGGGTGTTGAGTCTATTTGTTCTTTGATCGTAGTCGAGAAAGCTACAACAGTTGCGCCAACCGCCACCTCTGTCCTCCGTCTGCCTTGGAGGCTTCCATTTCCACGACCAATCAAATTGGACAGACGGGCTCCCGGAAGTCGAGAAGTTCCCAACGTGTTGGACGTTGGAATTATTCTGCAAATTGGGGTTGGCGTGAAATTCTCGGGTGACTAGGTTATCCAAATCTCTCGAATTCGATGCGTGCGCAAAGGTCAGGCCGTTGAGGACGGTATCGATTGCCTCCGGCAGGCGAGTTGCCACGCCATTGTTTGTCGACGGAGCAGGGGGCCTTGCTTGTACCTGACGAAGGATAAAAGTGAAGCGGAAATTGAGCTCATCATCGTTGCTCAGTTTGAGTAGAAACGAAGGAAATGCGGCAGTTGACGATTCGGGATCCTACAAAACCCGGCATTAGCTATTCGACCGGCGCAAGACCAAAACGGAGATTATTCCGGACGGACGCACCTGGACATATTCAATGGGTCTCTCATCCCCTGGGTTTCGTTTCGCGATGATCCTAGTGGAAGGGGGCTGGTTGGGGGTGATATTCAAGAGAACATTTCCACGAGAGTTTGTGATTACGGCAGACGTAATGGCCACTGTAAACAGACGTAAAAATAGATTAGTATCAGTCTGCCACTCATATCTGACAGGGAAAATGATGGTAGATCAAGGCTTACGCTTTGCCTGGTCTTTCAGATAGAGCGCACCGGGCTCATCTGGCCTGCTGCTAATGTTTCCCATGGTGGATAAGATATGAAGGAAGAATTGCCATTCAAACGAGAGACGGGGGGTTTATATAATCGGGCTGGGTCTTGGTCTTCATCGAACAGTAGAAATACGGATATACGATGAGGACAGAGTATACACAAGGGGGGAGGGGGGTTAGATTGATTAGGCGGAGGGCATGGTTGAGGTCCAAGTCGGGAAACGTGTGGCTGAGGAAGAGGATTGCGCTATCATCGGGCAGTTGCTGTTTAAGACTGCTGGGGGAGTACGTATGCAGCTGCGGATGCCGGAGAGGAGGAGTATGGGGGTAATAAGACAAGGTCTTTCATGACTGGAGTGAAGAAGAAGAAGAAGAAGAAGAAGAAGAAGAAGAAGAAGAAGGTGGTGGTTGGGAGATGGGTTGATGGTTGATGGTTGATGGTTGACGTTGGATGTTCCTTGTTCCCCTCCACCGCCCTGGGATTCCCTTAGTAAATACTGGCAATTCATTCTCAGCCGCTTGCCCGCCCGTGTGCATAACATACCATAACATACGCATATTTCCACTCTTATGTCTATATCGGGCTATTTATTGGAATTATAGCCCCTTGGAAATTAGGAATGCTATATAACCTTACTTTCTTTTACACTTTTCTCTTCTTCTACTGTCAATTTATCTAGTAACTTACAAAGTGACGGGCCAACGGTACTAGGAGTTGAGTTAGCCTAAGCCCCTTGAACGCCTGTCGGGACGCCGAATACAAGAAAACTTGAGGCCTATTAAATATCTCCTTTCTTTCCCCTCCGTATTCAATTGTGAGAGGAAAAGAGGCCAAATAAAAAATGAGATAATAAGATAGTAGCAGTATAATAAATAAGCCGGTGGTATCCATATTCCCCCGAAATCGATTACAGCCGTATTTATAGCGCGTACGAGATTACATTACAGTCATGTGTTTTTAAAATCCTCCACCTCCACTCCATTCGATCAAGTTTGGCACTCTTATTATATTTCTCAGTGCTAACTTATCACCCACTAGTCAATGACTTTCCGTGATTGATTGAAAGTGTCATGAACCCGGGTTAGGCTTGCTATCAACGACCCAAGCACTATGACCAGAACCTGCGATAACTGGGTCGAAGCCGTCAGCGTATCAGTCAATCGCTTTGCTTGAAGCGTGGAGGCCGGAGAACTAGGAGCCTTTGCCGGAGCAGAATACGGAGGAGGAGCTGTCGCTGGCTTGGGTGAATGATGGCCATCTGTGTTGGTTTGGCTAACGATGACGGTGGTTTGGTATTG
This sequence comes from Helicocarpus griseus UAMH5409, assembly GCA_002573585.1. Taxonomy (NCBI): domain Eukaryota; kingdom Fungi; phylum Ascomycota; class Eurotiomycetes; order Onygenales; family Ajellomycetaceae; genus Helicocarpus; species Helicocarpus griseus. The sequence goes on from PDNB01000002.1 coordinate 125,981, forward strand.
TCCTCCGCTAAGCTGCCCGGCCATGGCAGCCCGCTGTGGAATATCTTCGAGCTTGAGAAGATTCGTGTCATTCGGCACTTCGCCGTCTTCATCAAGTGTTTTCGATCGGAGACTTCTGAATAGATCATAAGAGACAGGCTAACAGACGGTGACTATCCCTTTGCGGATCTAAAGCTTACCAACAACAGGATGAAGATTCATTTTTGTCGTGATCCCATTAATGTTCCTCACAGCATGCGGGAAATCTTTGCCCGTCATCTGCGTTCCGCCAATTCCTGGCTCAATTCTTGCTCTTGTATGGGCCATTTTTTCTGGTGGGGGACACTGCAACCGTTTGAGGAACCGGTGACGGAGTTTTCGCAGCTTAGCCGAGATCTGAAGATCCAAAAAGAAAGGTTCTGTCTGAATCATGGTAAAAAGCGACGGCTGTATGAATAACTGAGCTGTGCACAGCTTGTTTTTCGAGCTCGTTTTCTTCAAGATGCCAGACCAGCTCTCGGTATTGGCTACCAAGAGAAGAGCCCTCTTTCGCGCCCGACGCAGCTGAGGCAAACCGTTCACCGGAGAATTTCCATCTTGCGGCGTAAGTCGCTCGAGAGGTCTTCGAAGCGCCAAAGCCTTCCAATGTTCCGTGCATACCCCCAACCTTAGGGTTGGCCTCAATGGCATTGGTTACATTAACCTCCCTTTTCTCACCAGTGAGCGCCTGCGGTCCAAAGTAGTCGGTCACTTCGAGAGCTGGCGAGGATGGTTGCTTTGAATTATGTCCAATATCAATGTCGTGAAAAGTCATTGTGATGGTGGCATGCTCAAGTCAGCAATCTTTCGGCTGGTGGAATGTCAGATCCACGTACATCACGCCTGCTCCTTTCCCGTTGAATTCGCCCCATTGCGTCTTTGACAGACGAAAGCAACAGAGAGGAATCTTTAGCAAACGAGATAGATCCCAGTTAGCCGCTCAGGAGATTAGCAAGGAACATACGGGGTATTCCAAAGGTTGCTTCAACAAGTTGCTAGAAGGGTTCACAGTTATTAACTGATTATTATAAGCTCCAATGGGCTTAACATTCTGTTAGTACGGTGGACAATAATAAATGGTCTCGAAATTTGAATGGACTTTTACCTGTTCATGGTAATAACTAATTTATTCTACTCCTTAGAACTTTGAAGTACTGACGGCAAGATCCTAATCCCGCCGCATGAGATGAACTAGCTCAACAAACACGATACGACAACGAAGTGATCAACAATCTCTCTCTTATTGATGATGATGAGAAAATCTGAAGGAAGCTAAATACAGGCCTCGTAGAGATATCATAGAAATACTCGCCGGTCACGTGAGCAGCTGCTCACGTGCCTGCCTTCCCGCCGTTCCCTCCCACAGTACTCTCGAATCTAAATATTCGGCCATTAAACTTTTTTGAGCGTTGAGTATTCGTACAATCATCAAAGCAGAAGATGAAATAACCGTGATTAATTGACCTAACGATCATTTAATTACTAATTTGACTCCAGCTTCTTTTCTGCAGAAGCCGAATACTTTGTTTCTTGACATTGAATGAGTATCTAGGTCACATATACGACCCCCACCCCCGGTTTTTTTTTTTTTTTTTTTTTTTTTTTGGGTTGTATTTGTCCTCACATATTTCGATTCCCTCAGAGGTTGAGAATGCCGTGACAGCTATCCTTTTCGGACTCCAAGAGTGCTTTGATATTTACGAAGAGGGAGATGATACCTTTCCGTTTGATAAATACACAAGGCCAGCAAGGACGCCTGTCGAAGAAGACAAAACTGGGCCAGGGAAGATGGTCAAATATGTTGATACTATCCGGGCGGTTCGAATCTTGACTTGAAAGGGGTATTTGCATATTCGCTTGCCAACTTGCTGTGGAGCGATTGAAAAGATAGACTCAATCATCACAACGAACCGTTATTGACATGAGGTTTGGAAACGCATAGACAGTAGTATCTAAAAATCTTAACTATAGCTCGTATGAAAGAATGAATCGCTCTGATACTGATAATGAAGCGTCAAAAATTCAAGTCTATGTATAGTACACAAGCGTTAATTTTCACTTCCTTGCGGAATATTTCACACTTCACCGTGGGATCTTTTTGCAATATCTTCATTGCTGGTCATTGAATGGCGACGATTTCGTAATACTGCTAAACGCAGATTCATCCGTAGAAACCTCGTTCCCCCGTTTGATAGTATGCTTGCTAAGGAAAACCACCTTAGTCGAGCCAGTGTTTGTCCCGGTGGGTTCTCACGCATTTCTCGAAGTCGTCTCTGCATATGGGCCACTTTGAACGTGGCCCAGGCAAGGACCAAGGTGACCACGGTTAGCGGGATGGTTACTTGGAGCCATCTAGTCAGGGCTATGGAGGAGAAGGAGCCGGAACTGCCGTTCTGTACCGCATTGTCGTTCTGATATTTCACGACGTCTGTGCCGAAAACAGTCTGCAGAATTCCCCCCCTACTGGTTAGGATCTGAAAATTCTGGTTGGGATGGTGGACTACTTACGGATACAAAGGTGGCAGGAAGGTATACCAGAGTGACTATTGTAATGACACGCATACCGATTGCATCTCTCTCCAAGTTGATATTCAACTGTTTTGTTCTCTCCGCGGCTTGTCCGTTGAGGTGCTGGGAGACCTGAAGCTTTGCTTTAGCTATTGCTCCCTAACTCATAACCTTCTTGTTGGACCTTACGAGGTCTTTTCGGTCTCTCGTAATGTTCACCAAGAGCCTTGCCCGGGATAACTGCATGTTGAAGTCGTTAATGAGATCATCTAGCTGACTATCGAAGTCAATCAAATCGTCATCATTTTCTTCCTTCAGCTCCTCTGGAAAATCTTTCCTTGCAGAAAGACTAGCGTAAAGATTGCGCATCGCAGAAATCACGTTAACATTGCTTTCCATTGCCGTAACTGCCTCGCTAGCCTTGTCTAGCCAGTACTGAAGGTCTTGTATATGGTGAGGCTTGTATTGCATGTGGGAAAATCCAGGGCCGCGAGGGCCGTATATCGCCATCGCGCTCTAGCCGATGCCATACCGCTTAGTGTTTGTGAACCCAGACGATGATAAAAAAAAAAAAAGAGAGAGAAACGAGACAAACCTCGTTTTCAATGATCTCCTCCATCCAGCGAACATACCATCTCCAGCTTTCCGTTGACCAATAACAGTAAAGCAAATGAGCAGCCAAACTCGACCTCAAGCACTGCGAAGCTGTATCGAATGATTTGTCCTCCGGCCGGCCGTCCTTGCCCGTTAACTCTTTGAAACGCTGTTGAAGATCTAGACGTCCTTTAGTCACAATCCAGAGCGTAGTGCCATACACTACGTCGAATTGATGGTAAATAGCTGCCTGTCGAATAGACCACTCATCTAGTTTTGGATCTATATCATTTTTTTAATTTCAGCGTGACGCCCTTGAGATTGTAGCAAAGCTGGAAGCACCGCCCGCTCCGCCCCAGCTGGGGTATTGGTGTCATCCGCGGCGGATCTCTCATCATGATGTTGTGACGGAATGCAGTAAATCTGAGATCAGTGGCATCACTTTGAGCTCCAAAGACGAAGATGAAGTCTAGATATGCTGGCATTACCTGGTGGTAGGTGAAGACTTCTGCAAGGCTGCTCCGGGTGATCAACAATCGATCGCTTGAGTTATGGGAATAGATGTATCTGTTAAGCGAAAGCAACATTAGACTTGCAGTACCAAAGGTTAAGAAGGGGAAACTTTACATAAATCTGCATTTCGAGTCTCTTCTGCTGGCTTGCACTTGTTGCTTCTCAAAACTCACGACGTTCGTTCCTAACCATTGTGATAGCTTTTCCGGGCTATGATTGTTCGCCTTTTCCACATCTAAAAGAAGTCAGAGCCTTGACTTCAATAACAAGAAATTTCGATGTATAATAATTAGGGAAAGAAACTGTTTTCCATTTTGAAAATACCTTTCCCTAAGGCAGTGTGCAAGTCTCGAATTGGCACTTCGAACTGACGAACAGCTTCCTTGCGCGAGAGACACAGCTGCGGCTCTATCTGATCCAAGCGGTCTTTTAATGATTGAAGGACCGAATGATAGATATTCGTGCCCCTGAGGATGATATTCGTGGGGTAGTTGAGGAGATCGAGGTAAGATTTCTGAAACTCGTCTGGTACTAGTAGGTTTGCCGACGACACGTCCATTTTTTTGTTTGTTTTTTTCTTCCTTTCTGGCTTTAAAACAACAAGCCGTCTCACCAGAGTATGAGAACCCGGGTTTATATGAACGAGTTACTACGCTCGAACTTCCGGATAGTCAGCTTAATAGCACCTGGACTGAGTTTTATAGTGGTATTTTCCGTGGTAGACAGTCCCGGGAAGTGCCCAGGCGGCAACAACCTTGGAAGGCTTCTTCCACACAGCTGCGCCTACGTGTTGAAACGCGAGGCGCGCGCCGTTGCACCAGCCTCAAAAAAGACGTTTTAATTATGATTACTACTGATGAGGGGCAACAGCACTGAAACCGTCGGCTACGGAAACGTGTGAAATTTTCATGTCAAGGCAGATTCCTCGCCCTTTGTGAGTGAGCGGTGCTGAGCACTTTGATCCAAATATATATATAAATTAACGGGCTATACTCGTGACTTATGCTCCTTTCCAGGTTATTCCATCGCCACACTTGCGAAAGAGGAAGAAGATATAAAGAAAACCCCTTTAACCGTTTACGCTCCCACTCCCAGGCCCGAAGCTAAGCCACTTCGCATTGAGTCATTCAGGTGTAACGGAGCGACGAAAGGATTGGTAGTGATGGTCACGGCGGACCTGCAAAGCACTATGATCGCTCTTTTCCAAAGCCATCAGCTGAGACTTTTATAACTGAATAAGTTGGCTACTACGAGGGCGGAGTTTTTGCCTTTGAAAGATTCTCTGGCACTTCAAATTGCCAGCTGTCGCCAACCTGAAAGGTTACTGCGTTGTCAGCGCCAGTCCAGGTTACACAATTACAGCGGGTTTTGATTTGAATAAGGATGCCTTTACCCGCGCCTCGTTGAATTGTGTCCATGATGGCCACTTCATTTGTAGATAGTCTCTGATTTGGATCCAGGGAAAGTCGTCGTAGGCTGGATATCGTTCTTGCACGACTTTCGGGGCCGCCGCAGTGTCAAAAGGAACGGTCTGTCTCCTTCTCAGGCTGCTATCGCTCGTGAGGGTTGACCCTATTCGGGTCCTTCGCCATTGCGGTGCCGCATTAGCTGACATAATGGGCTGCGGTAGTCTTGCTTTCTGTGTACAAAGTAACCCTGAGGAGAAAGTTCGGTCTGTAGTGCTCGCTAGAATTGTCGTCGGCCTATGTCGCGGGTAGCGAGGCGATTTATGTATTTCTATCCTTTTCTAAACCGATTTGAGTCTCCTTGGGATGCTCATTGCTAGACGACACAGGATCGATGCGAGGCAGGCTGAAATGAGCAATGACGCCGCACCTGATTGGGGGTTTATGTATGCAATGCTGCCCGAATATGTCGAGAAACTCAAGAGATTTTGCGATATCCAATTATCGTATCCCATTTAATGCTCCCCAGCCATCCTCTCCAGCCCAGACTGCGAACCATTTTCCAGGTTGCCTTTTTGGCACCCTTGCGCTCTCTAGCCAATACTGGTTGCAGCGCTACAAGCCACATTTGGAGTCAAGAGACACGGCTTTGCGGCTCTCCTTCATCGGACCATGAACTTCTTGGGTTCGGTTTCTCTCGTAATATTGTTGGTTTGTTGGTAGCGCCCGAGAGGAATGCTCCCGCTTCGCCGTCTCCGCGCCCCGGTTCGCTGTTAAAGCGGGGTAAGGCTGTGATTATACAGTATGTACAGTACATCTACACCCTTAAAGGGCGAGGTGCTACATGGACATGGTTAGAAGTATTTTTGCAGCGTGAACCATAGTACGTGTACATCGCGTACAAAGTGCGCTTCTTCGCCTTTGCGTGCTGCTGATTCAGGCGCCACTCGTCAAAATGGGCAAGCTCACTTCTTATCCTACGCCTCTCTTTCAAAAAGCGACCTCACCTAACAACATTTGAGATTCCCTATCGCATTCAGCTTACCAAGCTGATCTCAGTCTTTTTAACAGCTCTCGTCCCGCTGCCCTCTTTGGTGTTGATAGGTATGCACCACCTGCTGCCTCATCGGCGTTCCTACAATGGCTGCTATAGCGTCTCTGCAAAGCAACAGTTTTCTACAGACTTATGAGCAAAAGTTGAGGGGACGGAGACAATTTGTCGCCTGTCAATGCCACAACAACCCACCCGAAGCGCAATGCACCTGTCTGCGATATTTCGTTCCTATGGACAAGGTCGTGAAATGGATGGAACAAAAGCATCCGTTTCAGGGTGGGAAACCAATGTGGACGGATTACTCTCCGAGCTACGAGCCAAGACGAAATTCAATGCCACTCATGAATTGTTCGGTGACATCCTTCGCGGTGACAATCGATGTGGAACTGTTTTTGCCATACTACTCGAGCTAGGTTGTGGTGAATTGATATACCGCTTCCAAGCAAATGGTGTGATTGACGAGAATTTAGATCACATGAATTTTTATTCTTTGAATTCTGTGAACCTTTTGGCGGATCTCAAGGAGCACAGCATAGAGAATCCTAACAAAATTCTGGATAGTTTTCTAAAATTGAAATGGGCCTACCGGTCTCCCTATTTGAGAATGGGTATGGATCGAACTTTTAACACGATGTTCGTCCTACCATTTTGCAGCCGCAAAGGGTTAATGGGAAAGGCGGTACTGCATCGGTGTACCAGGTTGCAGTGAAGGAAGAGTTCATACCTGATCCTGCCCTGAAAAAGGCTTTGAGCAAGTTCTATATGAGGATCGTGAATTTGGCAAGGTTGTAAAACGACGCTTCTCCGCGAATGAATTTCTTTCTTTCTTTCTTTCTTTCTTTTGATAATTGATCTTAGTTTGCTAACAAGGTTTGCATGTAACAGTGTTACCAGTTGGCTGTCAAGTCATATACAAAAGAGATGAGGGCCGTGTTTGAATGGGAAAAGGGGGCATTTAAGGGTCTAGAAGACAATGAGGACATCCCCACAATCCGTTACCTTGGGTCCTAGAGCCACGATGATCGTTCTGGTGGGGAGGAAGGAGTGACATACAACCTTCTTCTCGAGTTTGGTGAGAGGGATTTGGATGAATTTTGGGCGGACCTTGAGAATGCACCACCGGCACGAACAGAGGAAATAATTTGCTTTTGGGAATCTCTTTTCGACGTCGCGAAAGCCTTGCAAAAGGTGCACGAGGTGAAGAACAAGGGTGAAGTCTTCGATGGGCAAGCCAAACCCGCCGTTGCTGTCTAGTACGTATGACTAATGTATCTTAGGTGGCACGCTGACGTGAAACCCGATAATATTCTGCGTGTACATGGAGTTTTCAAACTAGCAGACTTTGGGTTTGCCAAATTCACAGCGCGTGGAGAAGGCGTTGCGATGCAATATATTGAGGGTGGTACACATGCATATGGTATGAATGAAATTCGGACTAGGTGGGAACACCATGTTGACAATTCGGCTAGGAGCTCCTGAAATGGCTAGAATGAGAGATGGGACACGCACTGCTGTTCAACAGACAATTGATACCTGGTCGCTTGGGTGCGTTTTTTCAGTCGCCGCGACCTGGGTTATTCTTGGCTTCCACGGAGTCAAACAATATGAGATGTTGAGGACACTTGCATCAGCTAAGCGTGAAAAGTGGAGTAGCGATATTACGGACAGCTTTCACGATAATCGTCTACGTTCTTCCGGAGGTTTCATGCTGCACAAACACTTGAAAAGCCACATGCGGGCTTCCGATATTTTGACTGGGAAGGTCCTTGACTTCATTGAGAAAAATATGCTACAAAGGGACCCGACAGATCGGTTAAAATCCAGCAAGTTGTGCGATGAACTGGTCGAGCTCATTGAAACTTGTAGAGATCGCAAAAGAAGAATGCTACAAAACGGAAATTTGAGCCATACTGACGATCGAGTGACCGAAGCTCTTTCGGTGGTCGAAAGGACAGCATTGCGCGCGTCTATTCGGTCAAAGCCTGGCTCAGAGATATCTCAGGTAGAGATCCGACCCGATCGTGGTCTCGACGCTGGAAGATGCGTAGATTTACACCCGCCTGCACACAAATCCAGACGCCTTGGAAAATCAGCCAAATTGAGCGTGCGGTTCAAGCCTGCGCAGTACCGAGACAAACCGTTACAAGAAGAGATGGGGAAAAACAGCAGTTATTTTGTGCATGTTAGGACCCAGGATGCTGGATCCTCTGAGACTCATAACGGAGAGCGCACCGAGAGTCCAACTAGAATGCACGACGTCGTTAATGAGGACGCATATCAGAGACGGCTACCTCGTTCAAGGACCCCGGTTGAGCGACCTCTAACTCCAGATAAACCGTCGCGGCCGGTTGTATCTGCGAATTCGGAGCACGCAGTAAAAAGGTCGACGTCATTGCATATTCATCCGAAAATTCAAGAATCCTTAGAAGGGCAACCTAAGAGACATCAATCATACACCGAAACACAACTCGAGGAAAAACTAGACACTGTACCTCCGTTGATTCCGCCTGAAACTCCAAGGAGCAGATCTGCAACGACTTCTGACAGAGTTGTTGCAGATCTAGCAGATGCTCCCAATTCTATTACTTCAAGGAGCTTGGATACCATATATGAAGAAACAAAGGAGCCAAGTACTGTTTTTGATCTTCCATGGGACGTGTGCAAAGTCTGCAAAGATCTCGAAGACAGATTGCCACAAAATAGACTTGGAAAGGCTATCCAGCGTTTCAAAAAAGAAAAGAAAGATGGGTACCTAGAGAACGTCATTCATTGACAACCGAGACTTGGTTTTCGTAATCGACAACGGAACTTCCATGAAGAAGTTTTGGCCTATCGTGACATTTACCGCAGAAACATTAGCGATGCAAGTCGCCGGGATCGACGAAGATGGCTACGACTTGAAATTCATCTTCGGTAGCAAACACAACAAACGGGGACTTAAAGGGGCGGGCAGTTTACCATATCTCAGGAAGCAACTTACAAAGGCGCAACCAAAGGACGATATGCTGACCGACATGGTCGAAACTCTTGGTGAACTTTTCAGCGAATACGGAGGAAGAAATAGAAAGACCACTCTTCTAGTACTGACTGACGGTTTTTGGGGAGGGACGATGCTCAGTGATGTCAAGAGAAAAATTCTAGAAGAAGCGGGAAAGCAATCACTACATTCCACTGGACGAAAGCTCACGATTCAATTTATCCGCTTCGGGAGCGAAAATAAACAAAGGTTGACAGAGATAGATAACATGGCTCAAGAAAGGGGAGGTAATACGCGGTAAGTTTGCGCGACTGTCATTGTCTGCGTCTATCTATTACTGGCCCTCCCCTGGTAGCGACATTGTCGACCATGCGTGTTGGAAGTCGAATGTGTATAAAATGATTTTGGGTAGTATAACTTCGAGATACGATAGCACAGATGACGAAGACGATTTAGATAGCCCTTATGCGCTTGGCGGCGAGGCGTCGCGATTTGGTTTTGACAGGGTCCGCGCCTTGTTCGAACTTTTCAATCAGGGTAATAAAGGTCCTCCAAATTTGCCACGCCAGGCGGCAGAAGAGAATAATCCGCAGTCGAGTAAGTCAAATGCTAGTAATCTTGGGGCGCCTTCTACCGACCATCCAACAAGCCCCGCGAAGACGACGGGAGACTGGTCATCGCGATGATCGTCAATATTGTCCAGACAGAGACTTCCGCCATGACGCCCAAGCGTGACCCCCTGGAGATCCTCGAAAGCGGACACGAGTTGTTCGATTTGTATGGTATTTGGGATGTTTGGTTGGTGCTGTATGTTTCAGCAATTGTACTGTACCAAGCAATGATATAAGAGACATATAGGTTAGGGTTAATCTATTTGGGACCGCAATTTTGGGTGTCGTGGGAGAGAAGAATAACTCAAAAGGTATTTTGAGATTTTAGATGAGCAGATCGCTGGTTATTAGGGATAAGACGCTATTCATAAACTTAAGGGCACGATTGGGTCATTGTTCACAGTGATTTCTGAATAGGTACTACAGGTAGGAATGGCTACACTAAATGTGACGAAAGTAAGAAGTACCCAAAGTATGCATTTGGCAATCTTTTAGAGGGGCAAAGGTACGTAGGAGTTACTACCCATCTTCTGCAATCTTTTGTTCAGTTCAGTATAGCTTACATATAATTGGGATCTTCAATATATATATATATGTATATATATAATCTGCATCTTCCATACACGGCATGGCATACCCGTCGGAAGGTATTCCAATAAATCCGCCGTCTTGAAAACCTGATAACGACATAATTTGCGGGGTGATTAAGGTGGGAATAATATCTTCACAAAAGCGCTAAATGGCACTCTGCGTTTTCAAAAAGAGCCGATCGAAGTTGACACTGAAGGCTACCGTGTTCATAAAATGCAATTCCCTGTTTTCCCAAGCTATCAAAAACCGCCAATCCATTCTTTATTGAAACCAGGCTTCAGCACCCCGTTTACCTCTCCAGCTTGTCATGGAAGTGGTCAAATGCGAATGTGTGGGCTTTTGTTCCTGCAACACAACAGCGCTGCATTATATATGGGATACGGTTAGTCAAATGCCGCACGTCATGTCATCATAGTCAGACCCCCTTTCTTACTTTTAGCCGACGCTCCACTTCGGACAAATTTCCTTCCATTTTGTCGCCATCGGAACGTCCTTCCCTTTTTCGTGCCGTGGGTGATACGGCGACTAGGCCATGGAGTTTTCCAGCCATAATTTAACGGTTTTTGCTTGGACATTGCAGCCAGCCCGGAGTTCAAGAGGCTGGGCATCCATTGGACCGACGGCAATGCCATAAATAAGGGCGGCCAAGATAGCGAGGTTCTGGGAAAAGGGAAGCGCATCCAGAAATATTCCAATATAAAGTTGGCACTTGGAGAAGTCGTTTTCTTTTGTTTTTGTTTGCAGAGTGACAAATCTTGACGGCGATGACAAGTAGGGAAGGGAAATACAACCGCTGAGTTGCAGAGATAGAAACTTCAGAAAGGATTGTTGCTCAATGGATCTCTTTGGTAGCACGGAGTGAGCCCGCCCTGACACTTTTACAGGGAGCAATTTAACGAGCTCATAAAGTCGTTCAAAGTGTTCCCCTCCCTTTGTCCCTATTCAGCTAGCCCCTTTTTATTTTAGCCTTTAAAAGCTAAAAGGTCATTATTCAAAGTTACCTCTGAGTACTAAATGCATAGCTGATATTGAGTGTTTTCTGCCCCGGCCCATCAATGAGAGTGGATGCCATATGGATCGGTCCGATGCACTTCTGCAGCGGTGGATTGAGACCACGCAGCCTAATAATAATCATGACAACCTTTGTCCCCATAGAGGGAGAAGAGCATACCAGTAGCCGAGCAGTCCTCCAGCTCAGAAGATGGACAATGGTCCAAGCAGACAATACCAAGACAGGCATTATATCTTCTGGTGCAATTTTCCCTGATGATGTTATTGGGAACATAGTCTGTTTTCTGGCCGGTGTTGATTTTAACTATAAGCTACCCCACAAATACGCTTGGCTGGACTCCACTACGGCGGACGATAATGACAGAAGTATCAAATGAATTTTTACAGGTTTGAGCTTGTAATATCAATTGTTGTCACACACCATTTCTATGTAAAAATATTAAGATCACATCTTTTTCACACATGATGATTAATTTTTATACTAATTTCTATTGATGTGTGTGTCCTATTTAGCAAACTGGTGATTTACAATCATCAAACCTGTAAAAATCCATTTGATACTTTTTGTTGTTATCGTCCGCCGTATCCACGAAATACGACGGAAGGCGTCATTATTGGCAATATAACTGACTTGGGAAACCTCGTTTATTTTATGCTCGGTCTATCTTATAACTATTCGCTTGCAACGAACTACTATTATGGATGGGAATGTTGATGCATAGCTGACGCCCGATTTCGCCAGCACGTCAAGCAGATAGTCAGGAGAGCTTGCTTTGGGAATTAAGGTCTCATACATGCTAAAGTGACCTGGACTGGACTCCCTGGCAGCCTTCTAAAACATCCAAGACCTCATCCTTTGAACCCAAACAAACCAATTCTCCCTGACTATTTATGACATATACCTTGCCATCTCCAAAGACCGGCCTCTGGTATTTATTTGTGGCCTCAACTTTCGGGAGACGAATGCTTTTCAAGACTTCTCTTCATCAGGAATTGCATACCAAGCACGGAGCCCCGCTCCAGGATCGGTCAGCCACACAATGCCAGATCCTTTCTTCTCTCCACCAGTCTCCTTATCCAGCGCTGTGGTGATAGTGGGAACCCCAACGCCCGGCTTATTGAGGCTTATTTCGACGGATTGCCCGGCAGAGACGAATTCAACATCATCGCCAGATGGCGTTTGCCTAAGCTCGTATGCGATAAGCGGCTGAGCCACTGCTGCTGCGTAGATATAGCCCCCAGCTACGCCCGCGTCACTGGTAAAAGGATATGCCCCGACACCACCGTATATTCCACTTGAGAAACTGGCACCCTCTTGAAGTGGTAACGCTTGAATTACCTGGACAACTGCATCGGTATTGTTTACGCCGTTCCCGTACCCACCTAAAGAATCAAGGGGTATGATGTAAATTTTGCCTGACTTCCCGGCAGCAACGGCAAGCTGCCGGTGTGCTGGAGTATAGAAAGTGCTGTTTGGGAGAATGGTAAAACCACCAGAGCCAAGGTCGAATCCATCATCGTCAAGGTAGTCATAGGGTTGAAAGTAGCCAGCGAGCTGGAGTGGTCTAGTCGACGAGACGCTCATCTTGACTGCTGTCTCTGATAGGAGATCAAGAGGTGAAGTCCCAGTGGAAGGGCGCTTGTGGTTGGGTGAAGATCCACCGTTATCCTAGCAGGTAGAGTATAAATTAATATCGTTTTCAAGGGACCACACAAAGACGGAAGAGCTATATAACACCACGTACCGTAACGAAATAGATATTCTCCCCATCACTGGCAATGCTCATTCCGCTCTGCCAAACGCCCCCGGCGCCTCCAGCGTGCCACGAAGTCCAGTCGAGGGTGAAACCAGATTCCGGCCCCGCTTGCGTTACGAAATTCGCAACAACCTACACCCAACACGTTCTGGATATATTAGTCTAGAAGCATTGCAAACCGGGGTAGTGGGTGGGGAATCAAACTTGCCTTCTGCTTTTTGACGTCTACTCCAAGTATGGTGCCAGCTACCCGACCATAAGTCTCAGAACAGAATGGCATGCTTAATAGACTTACTGTAATTGAACTGATCACAAAGCCCACCAAAACCTGCATACACAAATTCTCCTACTTGAACCAGCGATGTTCGCTGCAGTATCCTTCCGCCAATGAAGATTTTGCGAGGATAATTCTCAGCAGGTAGGCCGTCTACCAATATAGGAAACCCGGGGACATCTTCAAGCGTGTTAATGTCGACAGCGTAAAAGTAGTATACACCATTGAATATTGCAGAAGTTTCATTTTCTAAACGATATCCCCTGCGACCGAACGAGTCCCTCAGCCTTTGGGGCGCAATAATGATAACCAGGAATGCATGAACTAAAGCTCACGGTATATATGACTTTGCATAGAAGTATGCAATGTCTGTGGCAGGATCAATTGTTGGAGTCCCCATGATCCCGATATTTCTACAATCGTTTAGACGTTGTATATGCAAACGGTGAGTAATGATAGGACTACCAACTCGGCAATTCCAGTGCAGTATAGAGCATCTTGAGGATGCGGCTTTGCAACGATGCGCTCGTGTATAAGGTCTCCAGAGCTTGCATCGAGAGTCCGGATGACATTATCAGTAGAGACAATGAAAACCAGTTGAGTTTCGCTTTCGCAAGGAGTGTAGACAAGTGGGTTTAGCATAAAACTGGTAAGAATATTAGCATCTATTGTTTGAACATTGGTATATATGTATAGTCAAGTGAAAAGACATTATCAGCAGCAGAGTAGGCCTTACCTTCTCCGAGTCATTGAATGGCACTCTCCATAGTTCGGCGAAGTTATCACTATCAACTAGCCGGGTCCATATTATGGCCAGATCCCAGGTGTGATGATTGGCCAATATCTGCATCTCTCCATAAGTCTGATGGGGCGAGCGCTAACACTTCATGGGGAAGTATCCGCAAGCTCCGCAGAATCGTGACAATGATCGTCAGGCAAATCACAGAAACCATTTTGTGCAAAGTTGGTCATAAGGCTGTATCCATCTTAAGATAAAACATCCGCATTTATTGTAGTAGCCGGATAGAAATTGCGGTTGGGTTGCCCACTCATATATGTGCCTTGCGCATATATCAATTTCTTAATCAACATTGCATATGATATCCAAGCAAACCGGCAAGTGTCCGGGTCGAAAAGTGCCATTATTATTGTTTGGCCAAGAAACACTCATGTCACAGTCTCCCGGCACGGCACGCCGCGCATCGGATCCGGGCTCTGCAGAAACATCCTTGCGGCTCGAGAGTCGAGACTCGGCGAAGAAGCTAGCCGAGACTCGAGAGAACGACGCAGCAGATCATTCTCACCAGCCACAATAATTTAGTGTATATACTTCGTCAAGAGCTATCATACTACTAGCCTTGGCTAGAACCTGGGATAGCTTCTTTCATCCACTCATGGCCTCGCATACAATCTTTCGTGGGGAACATTATTTATGCCGACATTGCCGAGGAATAGGGGTAGAGAATATAGGAGCTAAATAATAGGGGTTTTCAGCCCTGCCAAGTCTAAATTTAGACAGTGTTACGTCATCACCGATCCCCGCGGATGATCTGAAGGGCTGAACGTCCGACTTTGCTCGAGTTTGACGGTGAAAAAGCCATGATGGACATGAACTGGCCAGTCCAGACAAGCACGCGGCAGCACAAGCCTCGGTGTTTATGCCGGATTTATCTCTAGCTGCGTCTTTGTCTTCAAACGAGACGTAACTCTTTGTTGTCGAATTCCCTTCTTTAGTATCTGTTAAATAGCATCCATCCTATTACTCTCTATTACTCTCTACTCCCCTCTATTATTTTACCTCCTGGTCCTATAGTAACAAGCGTCTTAATTTCAAACCTCTGGTAACACTCAATATATAATTTTTTACTTCCTCCCTCCTTACATCTACATGGGTGATGCACAGGACATGCACCATATAGCTTTGACCCCTAAGCAACCCCCCGGCGGCTTCGACAGTACCCCGGTCCCCTACGCGCCCCCCGGCTACACTCTAAAATTCACTTTCCACCGCGCCTCCAACCTCCCTATTGCTGACATTAGCACCCTTTCGGCTGATCCGTTCGTTGTCGCGTGCCTTACCGCTGACCTTCCTCGGCGTCACAAACAGGATCCCGACCTTATATTTCGCACGCCGACTGTTCGCAGAGATGTTAACCCTATTTGGGAATGCGAGTGGATCGTTGCAAATGTCCCAGCCTCTGGCTTTGAGTTGAAATGCCGCCTGTACGATGAGGACCCCGTGGATAGAGATGACAGACTCGGGAATGTCAAGATATCGGTATCTTCCATTAGCGACAAGTGGACTGGAATTACGAACCAGTCATATAGGGTTCGGAAACGTATGGGCAGTAAGAGGGCGTATGCGTTCAAGTCCATTGTTGCAGCTTGCTTTGATGAACAGCATCTAAACGCGAATTTGTTTCTGAGCGTCGAGTGTCTGGGCAAGACCCCGGGGAATGAAGGCTCCAGGATGTACACTATCGGCCCCAACTTCTGGAGTAAGCACTTTTCACCCTTGATCGGGAGGATCGCTGGTACGAAGGATTCTGCCCCGTCTCAGGACGGGAAGAAACCGGTAACTAGATATAAGTGCGTATTTCCATATTCGGCTAAAGATTGATCCTTCATGTTCAACAAACGACTTATACCATTATCTCCCTAGTTTCCAAGCTGTCCAAATTCAGCTGAAAGGCCCAGTGCCCTCCTCCCTCTACCATCGATATGTCGAATTCAAACCCTTCGTCGAGGGAATGTTCACATCGCAGAGTATCCGTGGCCGCATTCTCAACCATGCTCTCCATCACCAGCATGTGCAGATCTACAATTTCGATCGGTCAACCGTATACGGTCTATTCCCTGCTCCATCACACCAGCTAACCCAACAATTTCTCGAATTTGTTCACTACGATATGGGTGGGAGAGTATTTACCTATGTGATTACTTTGGATGGTCAGTGGCGGTTTACCGAAACGGGAAAGGAGTTTGGCATTGACATGTTGAGCAAACACACCATGCACAGCAACGTCTCGATATATGTTGCATATGCGGGTGAATTCCTTGTAAGACGTCAAAATCAAAAACGGCACAGCAGATCGTCCCGTCGCCGGTCAGCAGAAGATTCAATACAAAGAGACGCTTCTCCGGCCTGCAGCGAAGCGGCGGTGCCTATATCGACTGACCCTACCGAATATGAGCTTGTTATTGACAACGACAGTGGCACGTACCGTCCTAATGCCAAATGCCTTCCTGAACTTAAAGAATTCTTGTCTGCGAATCTCCCTGACTTACAGGTGACTACACTTGACTGCCAGGAGGATGCGGAACGTCTAGCACAGCTGAAATCAGAGCAACGAGACCGCAAAGTACGAAGCGGACGACGGATGGCTTTTATACAGCGTACTAGCTCACTCTCATCACTCTCATCGATTTCATCTTCGGACGAGGAAGACCTTGATGAATACTGGAGGCAAACGTCCGGTGCTGATGGCGAGCCGGCCACCCCTATGAGGCGCCTGCGACGGATTGGGAGTCCCAAGAAGCAGCTGATGAGCTGGGCGGAATCAGGGAATGTGAAATTAGTTGGGGCCGGAAGGGGATGAATATAGTACTTAGCAGACTGAATGAGTTTGGATTACTAACCGTACGTTTTGGAATAAAATTCGTAATGATTATAATTAATTTTCGAATTTCTTTGGATCATATCAATTCATATTCAATGTCTATAGCCACAGCCTCATTCGTGCAACCGTACTCCGTATATTAATATAGATCTGAACTCGAATACGGTCAAATCCCCGAATTAGGGCACGGTTGATGACGTAATATTCCTTTCCTCATAAGGTGAACGTTGTTGATTGGTGTAAGCTAGCTAGGTTGTGGGAAACTATTGAAGGTGTGTGGGGCACGTGACTAGGGCTGCCGTGGCATAACCCCAACATTTCCGCTCCGCTGCTTATATAATTCTCCGCCTTCCGCTGCTTTTCCTCCGACGTCAACCAACATCAACATCAACATCAACATCAACATCAACATCAACATACATACACACAAGAATAGGGGACTAAGTACTAATTTGCAGCATATTTTTTGTGTCCCCTTTTCGATCCTTTTTTTTCTCCTCCTGGTGGACTACCAGGCTATGAAATTTGCTCCGAAGCGATGTCTTGACCCGCAAATGCTGTCTATTTCCGCGCCGCTGCGCCGCCCATTCCGTGGCACAATGCGCTCTTCTACCCATCACTCTCTGCGCATAGCATCATTGCCGCGCATCGCATTTCAAAGGCCTAACCCCTTCTTTTCTGCGAGAGGAATCCATTCCCAGCAATTTCAGCCCTTTGTTCCGCCCTCCCCCAGCTCCCTCTCCAAACCTGCCCCACCAAAAACATACCCGCGTACTCGAAAATGGCTGCGCCGGCTGTTCTATCTCTCCCTCGGTGGAGGTATTATTTACGGAATCGATAGGCAATTCTATGCCTCTTCCATAACACGCACCACATGCACCTTCGCTCTCGGTGTTCTTGTCGCCCTTGATTACAAGATCAACTTCCGCCCCAACCCTCCCTTCGCCGAATCCATAGCTGCAGTTCATGCCCGCAATGCCGAGCGCCTATCCATATTGCTTCGTGCCAACGGCGGTCTATATTTGAAAATTGGTCAGGCCATTGCTATGCAGTCTGCCATCTTACCGCCCGAGTTCCAGAAGATGTTTTCCCGCATGTTTGACGACGCACCCCAGAATGACTGGAAGGACGTCGCTCGCGTGATCGAAGAAGACTTTGGCCGCCCAGTTGAGGAGGTGTTTGGCGTGTCGTTTGATGGGAACCCGAATAATGGTGTCATGGAGCGCTCTGCTAGGGCTAGTGCGAGTGTGGCCCAGGTGCATTGGGCCAGGCTCCCGGATGGTAGGGAGGTTGCAGTTAAGGTCCAGAAGAAGGAGATTGCCCAGCAGGTTAAGTGGGATTTATGGGCTTTCAAGTATGTTGAAATAACTTTCCGTACTTGAATATCTTTCATGGAACGTTTGCTAACAAGGATTATTATAGGGTGGTGACATACATTTACAGCCGAATTTTCGATATCCCGTTCTACAGTTTGATTCCATTTGTCAGCGAGCGCCTGTACTTAGAAACAGATTTCGAAAACGAAGCAAACAATTCCGAAAGGATGGCGAAACTCATCGCTTCTGAACCGCGTCTCCGTGATAGGGTGTATATCCCAAAGGTTTACAAGGAGCTGAGCTCCAAACGGGTGATGACGGCCGAATGGATCGAGGGTGTCAAACTGTGGGATAAAGACGGAATCACTCGGCCCTGGCGAGGGGGATGGTGGGAGGGGAGCCCAGGATGCCATGGCACACCTCTTGACCCTCCCAGAAAAGATACATCAACACCCTTTTCCCTCGCTGCCTCCCATGCTAAATATGAGAACATCAAGCCAAAGCGGGACTACTGGAAGGGCAGGAATGCACGCGGTGGTTTGGGTTTATCCTTGAAAGAAGTGATGGAGACTATGGTTGACCTCTTTTCCGCTCAAATGTTCCTTTGGGGCTGGCTACATTGCGACCCGCATCCCGGAAATGTCCTTGTGCGCCGACGCCCCTCTGGTAAAGCTGAACTTGTCCTAATCGACCATGGTCTCTACATCCATATGGAGCCCAAGTTCCGCCATGAATACGCAGAATTTTGGAAGGCCCTCCTCACCTTCGATAATGCAGAGTTGGAAAAGATTGTGCGAGGATGGGGCGTCAACAATACGGACATCTTTGCCTCAGCCACATTACTACGACCGTACCGAGGCGGCGATATGTCTACATCCAAGGGTTTAGAGGGCCTCAGCAAGAAGGAGAGAGCCCAGCGACATTATGAAATGCAGCAAGCCATGCGCAAAGCAGCGCGCGATGTGCTTGGGGACGAGAAGAAGTGGCCCCAGGAGCTCGTTTTCATTTCCCGCAACTTCCGCATCGTTCAGGCGAACAACCAGTTCCTGGGCTCGCCTGTCAACCGTATCAAAATAACCGGTACCTGGGCGTCGCGTGCCCTGATTGAATCGCCGGACCTGCCTCTTGCGGAAAAGATACGCAATTATGGCCGGCATATTGTTTTTAAGTTTGTACTTCTAGGGTCGGACCTTTGGTTTTATGTGAGCAAGATCAGACAGTTTCTGGGCCGTGGTGGGGGAATGGAGGACGAGATTGAGGCCCAGATGCAGAATATGGCCAAAGAGATGGGAGTGGAGTTGAACCAGCCCCTTTTTGAGGGCTAAGTTGGCATATTGTGGGCGTTGGTGCGGAATCTTCAAACAGTGCTGAAATCATGACTCTATAAATATTATATTTTAGATTCTCCTCTGCATGTGGCGTGTATGTACGTTGTGTCATTCCATTCATAGCATGGCTTGTATTATATAGTAACTAAAATCGGGTATATTCGACGGACCAAACAACATCCATAATTTACTCCCCCATGACGCCATAGAAATGGCACACCTCTCCCTTTTTTTTTCCACACTGTGTCAAAGGGCACTGCCAACATCAAAGCTGCTCTGTAGCCCTACGCTGGGGCCCTAATCGACTCGTCCCCTCACTCGTCGCCAAGCTGCGCGCATCCGCATTCGCATCCGACAAAACCGATATCTCCGTCGTCCGCATAATCCTAGCCGATCCCTTCCGCCCACTCGAGTCAGACAAGTTATATTCATTGACCGTATCACGGTCCCAATTATCACCATCGTTCCCTGCGTCATCGCCAATCACGTTACTGCCGCGAGCACTAACGCGGACATTGTACTTGTCACGAATGATGCTGGCCCTGTTATTCCCATAAGAACTCAGGGGTAGGTTTGAGTCGTCCTGCATGTAGTAGCCGTTTGTGGGGCGGGAGCGGGAGCGTCTTGATGTGAAGGCCTTAGAACCGTCATAGAGGGATTTGAAGAGAGGTCGCAGGGTTGGGAGGCAGGTTGTGAGGATGCCGACTTGGAATTCGACTCTGTAAAGCGCGAATCAGTTATGGTGTCTTAACGATGCGGCGCGAGGTCGTTGGTGGTTTTAAAACATAAGAGAACGCAGAAAGCGGATGCACATACCCATTCCATGTATAGTAATCCGTATTCCTGCAAAAAAGTGAGTACATTTTGAACGGTGCCATCGCCATGGTCAAGGGATAGTAATACATACCAAGTGGGATCCTTATTCTTGTTAAAGCTGGTCTGGAGAACCAGTTTTGCGACTGCGGCACCACAGGCACTGTAAGATTCATTAGCATTGTTGTTAATTCAGGGGGTGTAATAGTGGGGGTCGCCTACAAGTAGCCCAAGCCCAAAATAACCATGAGGATTATCTTCCGTCGCATTTTGACCTGGATTTTGAAAAACATGGGAATAGGGATCGTTGCAAAAATGACATCGGTCGCGATATTAACAGCTTTTAGCCACTCATAATTAGCATGCATGTCTTCTTGGGAGTAATAGAAGCAAGGATAGACATTCGGGTAGTCTTACAGCTGTTAAAGATACCAATATGTAAGTAAGTGTTTGGTGTCAGACATTTTGCAGTTGGTCGTAGATTCATATCCCAGGCTGCCGCTACGGGCAAGCACTGGAAGATCAAAGTCCCCAAGCTAGCTAGGGTGAAAAGAACCAAAAATGCTATTATAACGGAACTGATCAGTGTCTGTATGAAAGTTAAACAACGAAGAGTACACTCAATACTGACCTATCATGAAGATGATAAATTTCCGCCATCGACTATGCTGAGCCACACGTAACAAGAAGAATCCCAGAGAAATTTTAACAAGGCTTATGCCCGTCACAAGAAATATGGCGTTGAAAAATATATATTTCCCAAACGTGGGGAAGTCTTCCATATCGATTGCGAGAAAGTGGCGCCCCAGGCCGTGGTAGGTTTCGCCAACAAACGTGGTCATTGTTCCTACTGAACATAACTAAGATCGTTGTATGTTAGTAAAATTCTATCGGCGATCAAAGTTGGTTGAAGACAGGAATATGGTTATCCTACAGCGGCGGAGAGCATCACGTAGTCGTCAATACTGAGGCCGTTGAGCATAAATACTCGAACATAGACTCGAAGTAGAACCACCGCTGATGAGAGAGCAAACAGAACCCCCTGAATTGTCAGAATCTGCGGAACCTTGGTTTCGGCACGGTATACCGGGTCCAGCGTCGACGGATCGAAGGCAACATTCTGCCTCGCTAACAGCTTACGAAGCATTAAGATATTCGAAGTATGGAACCCAGAGACTCCTTTTCACGAGAGAAAATCGGACATGAATGGCGCATGAGGGAGTTTGGAAAAACTAGCTATCTTGAAATAAACGTAGCCAGTCCCATATGTTTGGAGATGTGGAGTTGAAGACGCACGTCAGCTATCGAGATTGAAGGAATACATTCGAGATCTGGGGTATCCGTATTGCCGGTTGATAGATAATATATACCAAGGGGTCCGTTGACGATGGGCAAACCGGAGGGGTATGTAATTTAGACTTGAGATGGCAATCCGAGCAGGGTACCCCGGAGTCTGAACTGTATCCCGAAACTCGAAACTCGACCTGGGCAACGGACGGCAAGCCATTCAGAACTGACGAATTTCTGAAGGGAAAGAAGCGTGACAGCGCAATCTAGACACTGAATAAATAGGCATGGATATCCCAGATCCTGCACATGGGTATGCACATGGGTATACGCATCGAGGCACACGCACGGATGATATCCTTTTCGCATTAACCGAGCGGGAAGATGTTAAAAGACATCTTGATTGCACAGGATCAATCCGCGATTCTTAAACACCGAAAAGTTACATGTCCGCAACCGAGAAGGCGTTCCATGCATAGGATCTAACTCAGGGGCATGATCAATATTCGGCGCTAGTTGCCCAAAAGAGTCAGATATTTCTGCAGGTGGCGTAGCTATGGCTTTTGAGATGCGACTCGGAATGTATGGCGGGGTATTCAATCCTTCGTAGAACGTATTACATGGATGTCCCCGAGTTCACTTCCGGGGTGAATAGGTGTCATGATCAATGGTATCAATGTTGCCAGCATACCAGTGTGAGCTGGATAACGCATTTGCTAATTGAATTATATGCTCTAAACATTTGATAATGACGTAGAACGCGAAAGGTAACTTCTTCTGAGGATATTAAAAAGGATGCAAGAAATGCGGACAAGTAGATAATAAGACGTTGAGTTGAGGATGTGAAGAAGCAAGCGAATATTTGTGAATGGTTTCTTCGTGTCTTGAAATTAACCAGAATAGTAGCTACTCAGCTCGCCTATAATAATATGCGATCACTGAGCTATCCCTCTGTCAAGTATGGTTTTGCGGCTTTAACAACAGCTCCTTCGCTGCAAAGTGCACATGAACTTGGACCGGTCAAAAACCAGACCCACTTGGGACTGGGGGACATTAGCAATTCTTTCCAGGATAAACAACACCGTTAATAGTATGATGACATCGAGACCTTAAATATTCCCCCATATGGCAAGTTGCTCGCTAGCTCGGCTTCTTGACAGAACCGGTTGGTGACTAATGCAAAGCATTGCGAGGTTGGTTCGATATCCGCCATTCATTTGTCCCATTTTATTTCTTCTGTGAGCTTCAACTCCGCTGTCCAATCATTTCTCCTGGAATTGCCGTTGACAGCAAACAGGCTAATTAAAAGAGACGCCCCAGACGACAATGCTTCGTTCTGCAGTTCTTCATCTTTCCATGATAGCAAAGCTAGGGAATGATCAGCAGGGCGATACACTAATAGAGAGCCTCAAGGCGATTTATAAATCAAATTGATGGTTGCTAACTTACTATACGTTTAAGCAATGGTTGAATGCGTTGAAACATGAAAGGGAAGAGTCATCCCTTCGATTCGACTTCAGGTATTTCAGATAGAGATTGAGCTTCAGGCTTAAAGGCCCAAAATGAGAGGATAATATCCGGGAGTAATTAACTGGCAGCAGGGGGTAATCATCCGAAGTCAAGTCAGCCTGGCGGAGTTGACTTTGGCTGCTGGTGCTTTCTCAGCGGCGGAAGATGTCGCGGCTAAAAGGGGAAGAGCGGATCCAAATGCCACATGTCGATTGGCCGATAGAATTGCTAGCGTGCACCTTATTGCCGACAAGGTTAGGAGAGTCTAACCTTATTCATAATAGTGTAAAACATGATTGGCTGAACATTCGGCAATATTCCTGTCACTTGCAGCGGAAAAATGGGGAAGAAAAGTCTAAATAACAGGACCACATTCTTATTCAGACCCGCTGAAAGAAAACAGCAATAATGAGGAAGAGGAGTGTATATATTATCGAACAACTGGTTACAGCTTCTTTCAATATAAATAGCTAGAGACTCATGACTTTAGTATACTATATGAAACAGGTTGAGAATCACTACTCCAGGTTCGTCGCCCCCAATCTTAATATAATATCCGAATGCCCATATCGGTATCAGTACTACTCGATTGTTACGATCTAAATGTCAGTAGCTTGATGGAGAGCCACCGGTATCTTCCACTCTTCCGCTTACTGTCTTCTGTGCCAAAATATATGTTCTAGACAAACATGGCCATAACCTCGAGGAAGACTCTTGAATTCGCTGCTTCTGGATTTCGGCTGCTCCGGGGAGGAATGCTTGGCTATCGCTCAAATATCTTCTGGCTGCTTTGTCCGGTGAAGTAGCGCTGCTACCCTTTTCTCTCTCTCTCTCTCTCTCTCTTGACCCTTGGGATTGCGTTCCATTTCTATTGGTCTGGGTTTCAGCGCTGATGGCCTCGATATCTTCTCTTCTAATCTTAACTTGTCTCAAATTTGATTGAACATCCCGGTCAGCAGGCTGGACTGGACCTGCATTACTTATCATTGAGGCGTCTATCTCAGCTTTTATCTTATGCTACCCGAATCAACCGCCCGGCTTGCTCAGCTAACTACTTCTCCCGCAGCATGTTGTATCCATCCGTGGCCTTCTAGAAACGTTCTACTGGTTCCCACAGGCATATGGCATTGTTCCTGGCAATTATGCGCAAATAGCATCAATTACATATTGATATTATTCGTCTAGACTTACATATAGCTGTTTCTAACTTCTATATTTAGCCATATAATACTCCTCGTCTATGCTGTTTATTTGCCTGATTCATTATTGATCTTGTTTCATTTTTCCCTCATTCCTGTTCCCGCTGTCTCCTTTTACCTTAGGATGGCTTAGAGAGGCGATTTTTCTCTTCACTTTTTTTATTGCTCTGGCCTTTCTTTAGAGTCACTTTCTTTCTCAGTTCTCTTTGCCGTCAGTTCTTTTTTCTCTTGGGACAAGATGCATATCATCATTTCCTTTATAGCGGTGTTATTAGCGCTGTTTACACAAACCACTCAAGCCTGGGATGCCGTCCATGCCCTTGCTGCGAAGGGCCTTACTAACCGGCTTCTATACGATTTGAAGAACTTTCCAGGAAGTGGATATAGGAAGTGCAATTGGTCTAACGTAGCTATTCGGAGAGAATGGTATGAATATCTACCATACTTCTATATTCGTCAAAAAGCTATCATCTCAGCATCATCGACCCGCTTACATCTCACCTGCGTTAATCTAGGGGCTCTCTTTCAAAACGTGAGAGAAAAGAGTATATCAATGCTGTGCTCTGTCTTCAGAAAAAGGAGGGTAGAACACCGTTATCACAAGTCCCAGGAGCCAAAACTCGCTTCGACGACTTCGTTGCTACCCATATCAACCAGACCTTATCTATCCATGCCACAGTAAGACCTTCTCGATGTTAAATTTTTGAATTGAAGAGTTCTATTGGAAGATATGCTAACTTCAAGAAAAGGGGAATTTTCTATCCTGGCATCGATATTTTACCTGGGCATACGAACAAGCCCTTCGAAATGAATGTGGTTATAAAGGATACCAGCCATATTGGGACTGGGGTCTGTACGCTGAGAACCCTTTGAATTCGCCACTATTTGATGGCTCGGATACGAGTTTGTCTGGAAACGGTGAATTCTTTGAGCATAACGGTACACAGGCAACGCCGTACATGGTCATTCCTCCTGGGGGAGGCGGAGGGTGTGTGATGAGCGGCCCATTTAAGGAGTAAGCTTTTTCCTTGATATCAACAGTTTCGCATTTCAACTTTTGTACATCTATAACGTGGTATCTGACACTAATCACTCCGTTGTTACAGTATGAAAGTAAACCTAGGGCCGGTTGCCCCTGCTATGAACGGTATTGAACCAAATCCGGACTTCTTCGGATATAATCCTCGTTGTCTGCGTCGGGATATTTCTGTCTTTGCATCAAGCGGATGGACGAAGACCGAAGATATTGAGACGCTCATTACAATCAACCAGGACATTGCCTCGTTTCAGAACTATATGCAAGGAGATTTTGAAAGCGGGTTTCTCGGGGTGCACACTGGCGGGCACTATACGATTGGAGGTGATCCTGGCGGAGTATGTTCCTCAAGGGCTCCCTTAACTTATTCACCACAGCATGAAAAACGTAGAAAGCTACTAATTTATGACCATAATATAGGACTTCTTCACGTCCCCAGGTGATCCCGCATTTTACCTTCACCACGGCCAGATCGACCGTGTCTGGTGGATTTGGCAAAACCAGGATCCAGAAACGCGGCTGAAGGCTGTAGCTGGAACTCGTACGGTGTTCAACCAGCCCCCCTCGCCAAACACTACACTTGAAGATCCAGTAGAGCTCGGGGTCAATGCCGGCGCTTTTCCGCTTGGTGAATTGCTTAGCACTACGGACGGGCCGTTCTGTTATATCTATGTTTGATAATTTTGGTTTATTTTCAATATGATTTAACAATATATCAGCTCATTAAGAGCGGGGTATCCGATGGCCACCCGTTGGGCTTTATGTAAGTACCAAAAAAAAAGATTATACTGAATAAACATAGTACCCAGCAGGAACACATCGAAGTAGCCGGAAAACAATGTCATAAAATCATAGCAATAAAAGCGGACAGCAGTGAAAACAGCTACGTACATCACTCCATACTCCCACTCGATCTTAGTCAAACCAACCGATAAGAGCGCCACCAACAGCGCTCAAGATAGGTGCGTAGCTCCAATGACCCCACTCCCCCTTCCCCGAAGATTTGCACACGATCCCATCGCCAACAGCCACAAAACTCAGCGCCATCAAAGTCCAACCAAGAGACCGCCGGGTTCCATATACAGAGGCAATAATGACTGCTAATCCCTCGAAAATGTCTCGGATCCCGTAGATATACAATAAGTTGCGAACCAGCTGCTTTTCGGGGAGCGACGTGGGGGCTTCCCATTCAAAGAAGGTGAGGGCATGTTCCGGGCGGAGGAAGGCATTGATACCGAATCCGATGCCCATTGCTGCAAAGACGTTGGCGGCAATGCGTAAACCGGGATGTTGCGAGATGGGCATTGTTTCGGGTTTGATGTTCTTTGCTCTCGACTTTGATAACTTGAAATGAAGCGGGATTTAATTCTGAGGATCTGGCGCGGTTGGTTAGCCGGAATTTGGTGATTCTTGGGCTTGGACTGCTCACTGAGTGTATTCCAAAATTTTAAACTGCTGAGAAGGAAGTGTGTTTTGAGGGAGGGGAAGCGAGAGAGGGACTATATAGGGGAGGCGGGGTATTAAAGCTGCAGGATGGAGAGGATGCAGATCGCCCGCTGGGACAATAACAATGCAGCAAATGCAAATGCAAATGCAAAAAGCAAAAAAAAAGCCAAAGGAAACAAGCCAAAAGAGTTTATAAAGATTTTATGTTGTTTGATAATACCGAGAGGTAAAAGACCGATCCCTGGTGTCTTTTGGCTGTACGGGGTATGAGTTTCGAAAACGATGAGATGTCAACGACGAGTTCTTTTCTCTTGTTGAAGACAGTCCGGAAGGATCAAACAACAGAGTAACTCCTGTTTTGTCTTTTGATATAACTATTACCTACCATGCATTGGTTGGAGGATAGCTAGTATTTATTCGCTGACCGCCATGTTAGCGCTCGGCATTCGTGCAGGCCGAACGCGCGAAGCCAATGCGCGTGGTGGAATTGGAAGACCGAGAGCCCGAGACGAAAGCAGTCGAGGTTGCAATGCCGATGTCCGTCTGTTTAGTTTCCAGCCGATTACTTACTAACGAACGCAGCTAAGATGCGGAGAGAAGAGCCGCAAGTCTACTAGTATGGACCACGTTAGGGCACGTTTTGAAAATGTTATATGTAGTAGCTTTAGAGCTAGTTAATTGCTGAGGGAAGTAACATTTAACTCACTAGATTAGATACCCCTACAAATTCGATACAGTTTAGTAACATATTCATTGACTGCGTTTGACTGTGAGTACCGTAGTTAACTAGTGTCATAACTGGTTCATCTCGGCTCGTAAGGGGGCTGGAAAACAGCCCCAAAGTCAAACCACAAGGTTTGTCGCGCTGACAATGCTAAGACCTGACAATGCTAAGAATGGTGAGCTCTATATATTTATTATATTATTGCATTTGACCGCCTCGAGCTCTGGGAACCAGTGACGGGAAGATATAGCTATGACATCTTACCGCTGCACTTTACGCTCAAGAGTATCTGCCCATACCCCTTCCTGCCAAGATGCACTCGAAACAAGCGTGATAATATTGAATGTCGATGCCGTAGGGCGGCTCTTTTATTGTTGCGTTCTCAAGAATGTGAACACCTCAAAATATAATTCCTCAAGTTGTATTCCCGTACACCGATGGTAACTTACTATATAGCACGGAGCTATCGCGGCCCTGGAACCAGTTAACTCCGGTACTTGTCCGGGATGAACGTTCAATACAGACTCTAGTGAAGTTGATCATGAGTTAGTGAGTAGACATGCAATAAGCTCAAAGATCCCAGGAGACAAAGGACTCCACCAACTTGAAAGCATCCCATGATGCGTCCTCATCTTCCAATATAGAAAGTTCGCGCCCTGCAAGCAACTCCTTTTTCGTCTCGAGTGCAGTGTCCCCAAAGAACACGCGGATCTTCTGTACTCCCCATCTTTTCATGAACCTGGGACATACGCCACTTAACCCGCGCTGACTCTGCTGCATTGCCCCGGTGCGGTTCATTCAGCTGGCAAATAACCAGCGCCTTTCTTAGATATTCTAATGCCGCGTTGTATCTACGCTGTTGTAGTTAAACCCAACCCGTCTGGTATGGTACTGCAATGACGCTTGAGTGGGCTGATTTACCCACCGAAACCAAGTTGTAGACCTACAGGAAATAATCGCAATGCTCTTCCCGCATTTCCTAGTCTGCAAAAAGAATAGAGAAGAAACCGTGAGGAATATGAGAAGCGCCTGAGATATCCGAATCTTCAGCTTTTAAGCTAACCATCTTCAGGTGCTTCAGGTAACATGCACACTAAAACATCATTCATGCTAGTGACACCAACTTGTTCCAGAGCAATATATAGATCTCAGAATTGTCTGTTTGTATTCGCTTCAAGGCTTCGGCGTCGGTTACTTCACCTGGAAATAAAACTTCCTTGACATGAATACCGCCACTTTGCAAGATAGTCACGGCTTTTTCCATGGCTGCTACCGTGCCGGGCCCTGCGCATGACCACCTTGGCGTTTTTATCAGGGCAAGAGATATTTCTTTCAGCGGCACGTCTTTGGGGGTTTTATCGTCCTCGAGGGCAAAGACGTCCGCAAGTAGCTGCAAGTCCTCGATGCTGCGAGAAAAGACCGAACGTATCAAAGGTAGGGGAGAAGGACTTTTGGCCCTCTAGTGAGATGGCATTCCAGGTTGGCTTCATAGCGAAGACCCCTGTGAAAGATGCTGGGCGAATTATGCTACCGCCTGTTTGCGATCCGAGACTTAGGGATACTTGTAGGTCAGCTACGGCTGCCGCAGATCCACACGAAGAACCGACTGGGGTGCGATTTGGGCCATGAGGGTTAGTGTTATCAGGCCCTGAGTTGGTCAAAGTGAACTCGGTTGTGGTTCTTTTACCTGCGGGCGATGTCAGATTATTAAACGAGGAGTAGCAAGCAACATAGAGTAACAAACCAATGATAAGGGCCCCGGCAGCTCGTAGAATTGCAACAGCCGAGGAATCAAAGGCGTTTGATGTCCTTTGTAAATGGGAGAGCCATACTGAGTGGGCATATCCAAGATGCGTAAACCACCTAATCCTGACCGGTTATGGGATGCCGCACGGTACCTTTGGTCCTTATGATATCTTTAATGCCTATTGCTACACGATGCAACAGTCCTCTCAGGTCGCGCGGAATCTGGTGGAGAGCTCGAGCTCGGTTCATGACGAGAACTGGATCTGGGGCAACAGCTACCGCTCGCTGCATTGCGCCCTTCTTCCGGCACTCCGGCATATCTCATTTATTATTCTGAACGGGGATACAGAACGGGGTTAAATGAACGCTCTGCCCTGCGGTGGGCATGCAATGACCCGGCCTGGATTTCTCTTGTGCGTTCCGTCTTCGACTACGCCCAGACCCGGGTAAGTATCGAGCTCAAACAGTTGCTCTTCGAGGGCGCCCACATAGAAGGTCTTATAATTGCGTGCATTTGCCATGAGAGTGTTCCCATGGTGCAACTACTTCTGGACGAGATAGATAGCGCGCCGCCTGAGGTCTTCTCGCCGTCTAGAAATCCCCGTTTCAAACTCGACCACACCATTGATGGGCCCGCGGCTCTTCTCCGTTCCAACTTTCAAGGTTTCTGTAAACCTTTGCGCCTGGCTGCGAAAACAGGGAACGCAGAACTCGTGGCTCGTTGCTTAGAAGCGCCTTTGCCAACGTGAACGACCTCCAATCCACTCTCAACGGGATTGATACAGTAACAAAAATGGCTTTCTATAACCGTGTCGATATGCTGCGCCTGCTACTCCGCGCTGGGCAAATCCTACGGCATTGTACCCCTTAGAATAGGGTACCGGTGTCGCTGTTCTGCACATCGCGGCTGAAATTGAATCCGTTGAAATGGTTCCTTTCTGCTTGGACGAGGCAGAAATTGAAAGATTCCACTCGTTTGGTAGTTGATTCCGAAAATAGATGGAAAATTTCCTAGAACGGCAAATTATGTAGGCGGAAGCTCAGTAATGATGATAATGTGCTCGTACTTAGAGCGATTATATTTTCTCGATCACCACTCCGCAATCCTCTTTATTATCACATTTGACTAAGCGACTCCCAAAAGTTCACTAGTGATACTTCATCCATCAGCGCATTCACTATATCATCAGTAACCATTAAATTCTCGGACGGGCCTTCGGCTGCAGCTTCATATGGCACCGACAGCTCGGAGGGATTAAAATCAGGTATAGAAGTTTGGACCTTGTAGTCAGGAAAAAGCTGACGGATTGCTTCTAAGAAAATTCCTCGATAAACAGCGGGTGATGTATGAGTGTTCTGCAGCTCTGCCATAACCATCATGCAGAATTCCAATTTGTTTAGACCTAGGCTACGAGAAAGGACATTGGGAGATTTGCACTTGAGGAGGTGGATGTGCATTGCTGGGACTAATAAAGGGGGCCTATGAAAATGGACAAGATGTTAATCGAGGTAATTAAGAGAGCAAATTCTTTTTGAGTACTCACGTCATTGGACCGGCAAATTGTAAGAGATTTTCGCGCGTTATAATGTCGAGTATACCATTCGTATTTAGAGCCGCAACGTCGATTTTGTTCCTTACCTGAATTTGCCAGGCTTCTTGATGTTCGGCTTCCAGATTCTCAGGGGTTCTGGTGATAAAGGGACGGTAAAACGTGATTAAGACCGCCCTTGAAATAGTTAACAAGAGTAAGCAAAGAATACCAGACGGTTCGACACTCACTGATAATGCAACTGCAAATGATATTGGTAAAAAGTCCCAAGGCGGCTCTGGTGCGGTCTATAAATGTCTGGTATTCGAGAGAGCATAATCTCTGCCTCCAGGGCCTCAACCTGCTGGAGCGTTGGAAGTGGACCACTAGGGCGATAGCTCAACAACAGGACGTCTCCTAGAAGTTTGCTGAGTCTTATCAACATTACCCAGTACTCTGCCAACTGTGGCAGGTCACTTGGAATGTACTCCATAGCCGTTTGTTCCGGTAATTCAGCGGCATCGTTTAACATATCGGCGGCTACTGGCATTGCCGTGTCGCAATCATCTAGGTTGATCCTCAAGGGACGTCCCAACGTTAAGCTCAACCAGCGGTCTCGAAAGAAACAACACCACCACAAACGTCGCCAGAGTCGTCGCCGTCGTTGATCTAGAGATGGGTAGGATCGGACTGCCTCTGGAGGACGGTGTAATCCCATTATCTGACATAGGCTGATTGCAATACCTGTCCAATACCAGGGTTGCGTATGCGCATCCCTTTCCGAATGGTAAAAGGACAAGAGCAAAGCTGATTGCAGGAGGGTGGTGTTGTTCGTCTCGCCGGTGTTGTCATACATGCACTTAGATCTAAATTAGCTATGAGCGGATACCGGATAACAAGAAGCCTACCTTGGCACGAAGATACATGGCATCTTTCATTGCTTTTCGAGAAGAGAATCCCTCTATCCGCCAGACCTCGGTTGGCACGAACTACCACTGCAATTTAGCTAAAGTCATAATCCAGGATCTGGGATGACTACTAACATTCACGGTCACGAAAAACATGCTCCATAATAACAATAGATTACACTCGTTGTTTAGCGCCCCAGAGCGAAGTTAGAAAACGGCAGTAGCATCAATTACTAGCATGATAAGGTGTACATGATGAAAGTATGTACGAAGGAGTTCATTGCACGTTGCACTCCGTGGTAAGGTGAAAACACCTTTGTGATGCATGAATTTATGGTCTTCCTTTGATAAAGAGACCGGCTTTGACGGAAGCAGAATATGCCGTGGTACAGCCTGTCCTGCTTGGGAACAAAGATCGAGCACCACACTGAACCCTGGGGACTCTCCTATTCGTGGAAGTTAAGTTTTGCCCGTAATAGAAGAGAAAGGTTGTTGATTTGCGTACCGGTATAAAAGGGCACCTCGTCTGTCTTGTTCTGCCCGAAAGCCGCAGTTGCAATTTCTGCAGCGGATCGCTCTTCGTTTTGATATGAGTTGTCGGAGGGGCGGGGGTCGCCCTGCACCCTCGCACTCCTTAACTCTTCTCTTCCAGGGCCAATTCCAGCCAATGGGCTTAAGCCTATGTTATCCGAGGTAGGAGAAAGGGGCCCTGTTCTCTCAGCAGTAGAATTCTGTCGCGCAGGGCGTGGAGCTACTGATCGATTTCGGGGTTGTCTAGAGAAGTGATTTAGTAATTCTTAACCCTTCATCTGCTACTACAGGTCTTACATTTGCGGCGTTCCATGCCGGACAGTGCACTCGGAACCATCCTGCGTGCAGGGAATACAAGGTACCCCTGTTACCGTGACGCTGCACCGGACTTTGCGGCGACGGCACTTCTCACAAGCTAGTGCTGATCGATATCGGCGCGAAGACATCAATCGTCATAGGAAAGGCATATCTTGTTCAATCATCAAAGAGTGACAAATTTTTGATCCAAGCCAACATGAGACTGGAACAGTCAAGGTCTCGGAAACCTTCCAAGGTTAGAAGGACTGAGGAGCACGTGACATCCCGAGGCATTTCCGAGGACGGCAACCCCTATTCAACCAACTAGAATTTCAAAGCACTCCGGAAAGGTATGCCGGGTGGAAAATATTCTATGACGATTGATGCGTTAACATCCCTCTCTATCAACCTTCATAACATTTATCGTAGATTCAACTCAGGGTCTGAACAAACTGGTATTAATTACATTGCGTATCTATACAACCTGCTCAGACAAATTGGCAGCTAGCCTTCTATCCTTACAAAAGTGAGAAAAGCAATTATTCACCAAAATAATGAACACGCTGTTCAATATAAACTGAGCTAAATATAAGCCCTCATGTCAAAGTAATTCCTGTGAATGCTCGGAGGTCATTCGAGTGAATTACCTCCTTGTAGCCATCCAAATTGCAGCGATAGACGTTGCCACCAACCAAGATCTGTGACATAGATAGCGCCATGATCTAAATCCAATTTCAAACCAATAGCTTCCTTGAGATGTCTAGTAACAATTTCATATCTCCGGCCGCTAGGGCCTGGTTCCACGAGGCCAGACTCGTTTAACTCGGCCCTGTTCAAAGAGTTGCCCAAAGGAATTTCGCCTCGGTCGGTCCAGTAAAGTGTGCGGGACTGTTCATCTATTTCCAGATCTATCGGTTCGGGAAGATTGTCGAGGATACATTGAATGTCGTTGCGGGAGGTAGCGGAATGAC
Source organism: Helicocarpus griseus UAMH5409 (assembly GCA_002573585.1). Taxonomy (NCBI): domain Eukaryota; kingdom Fungi; phylum Ascomycota; class Eurotiomycetes; order Onygenales; family Ajellomycetaceae; genus Helicocarpus; species Helicocarpus griseus. Next base: position 159,555 of record PDNB01000002.1, read on the forward strand.
CCTCAGGTGTCGTCATATTCGCGCAAAATAAGCGACCCTTACCTCCCTTCGAAGGGCCTTTCTGCGACCAGTAGAATTTGCCCAAGCTCGGGGCCACCGTGATACCAACACACCATTTTGCTGCATCACAGCTGTCTCCGTCACAGCGGCCGTTGTCAATTAACACTTCGAGATCTGAACCGTGAAAGTCGCAACGGTAGACACGGAGTCCCTCACGGTCACAGAAGTAGATTTTCTTCGATGAGATATCGATCGTCATTTGTTTCGGCGTGTTGACAATTCCAGGGGCCAGCACAGTTTGGATATAGGTTCCGTCTGCGCTGGCAGAGTAGATGGCACCGTCATTTTTGCCCGGCGCACCCATGCAAGCCCAGAAGATGCGGCCACTGCTTGGGTCGACAGCAATTCCGTCTGGGAGTGACTGGCTTTTGACGAGGACCCTTTGTAACTTCCCGTCAGTTGTAAGCTCGACAATCTCTCCCGACTTCAGTGTTGGGGTGGCAGCTGAGAGGCCCACGTCCAGAGCAAGAATTCGCGGGCCTCTTGCATCGTAAGCTTTCGTCATCGAGGCTCTGTTCTCAACAGAAGTGTATAGGCCTCCTTTTGGAGACTTATTTCCCAGCTTCCCACAATGTAAATAGTTCTTCTCCAAGAAATCAACTGTCTTGTCTGATGGTAGGTTGCGTTCCTTGATATAATGGGCTTCAATGAAAGCGATCATGTCAAGACCGACGGCTTGTAAGAACATTATTAGCCGAAAGCCCTACAGAATGCTGAACGAAGAAAACTCACCATCCATATTTTTGCAGGGAGTTGACCCTCCTTTAACAAACATCTCCGTCCACATGGAGTCAATTTCCTCAGGAACAGAGACCCCCTCGGCCAAAATAGTTAGAGCCTCGCGTTTCACCGCTGCCCACAGTCGATTGAAGATAAAGCCGGTAGATTCCTTCCGAGCAACGTAAGGCAGCGTAGCAACTTCCTTCGACTTCTCGACCATGAACGGGAAAATTCTTTGATCCGTGTGACCATCCGTCATCAATTCGACAATCATGCACTGCGGAGGCATATAGTAGTGCATATTTAAGATGCGAGACTTCCTTGCATCCGAGACCTTCTCGAGCATTTCAGAGGATTTATAAGAAGATGAGTTCGAGGCCAAGATGCAGTCGTTAGGAGCATGGGCTTCTAGCTCCGCAAAGGTGTCGATTTTTAGCTGGATCTTTTCCGGCACAGCTTCGATGACTAGCCATGCATTCTCAACTGCAGTTTTCATGCCCTCAACAACCTCCGCCTTGCCAGGCATTTTGCCCGTTTTCGGGGCATACAATGAGACATTTTCTTGGATATACGCTATTCCATCGGCGCGTTGCTGTTCGCTCGGATCTCGAATCAAGACATCATATCCCCCGGAGGCCCATATACATCCTATAGCAATTATTATGAATCAGCGAAGTTCCGTGATATACTGGGAGCAATAGAACGTGTATACCTATGCGCCGACCTAATACGCCCGCTCCAAGTACAGCAACAGGGCGTCCGCGGTAGTCGTGTGGTGGCATCCAGGCCTGCATTGTAGGAAAATGACAAATAAAATAACGGTAGGTTGGACCAGGCGCAAAATACAAGGATTTCAGGAAACAAAGGTGAAAGACCTCAATCGCGTGAGAACGATGGAAGCCACCAAGCGCTTTGCTTTCGCCATGATGTTATATATGCTAGTCCTTGAAATGGGTAAGACAACGAGATGCAGCCGGATGGGCAAACTACGGTTCAACGGCACACCCTCCCGTCGGTCGATTGATCAGCCAAAACAAATTGGTTTCCGCGGTACCCGATCAGGGGGGCCTGAGGATGAGAGTATCCGCATAGCAACGTCATCACCTGGTGGCCGCGGTCCGTCTAATTCTTGCCGAAAAGACTTGGAAGTTCCGAGTTAAGGACCTCAATTGCAGCTCGGAGTCGGGAAGCCGAGTGGCAGCATTGGAAAACTGAGGTTCTGCTACGACGATTCCGATTGGCCAGCCAACTAAATACTGAAATCCCGAGGTAGCGGCCCGTCTTGGCGATTCGGCAAAACTGGAGATCCCTGTGGGCCACACGGGATTAGACATCGCAGCTTATGTTCATGCTACAACACTTCGACACTGTATTGGGAAAGGAAATCATTGTACCAAAAAGATCAATTCCCAAGGTACAGGGCCCTAAGTGTGGTATTTTATCTGACCCGCTGGGCTAACAAGACAAACTGCAAAGGTTTACGTGAAGTAATGTATAGAACTGATCTGGTCTCAATCATATGTACTACACCTCATCCCTAGAGACTCATGAAAAGAAAATTGCTTACGTTTCCAAATTCAACTGGAGTGCTTCGAGACGATCGCAATTGAGGCACATCTATAATGTATGAATATAGTATAATTTAATATTAAGGTAGAGGAACAATAACGGAAATGAAAACGGATAACACTCCGGAATAAACCCTAGAAGCAGAAAATCTGATCCGTCATCTTCGAAACGGCTCCTGGCGACTCAAATCCCAAACTAACCAAAGCTTTCTTCGACGCATTGATCATCCCCGGCGGACCGCAGAGCATTATTTTGGTATCCGGTGCCGGTCCTGGCAACTTCTCACCCATGACCGTAGCTGTGACGTAGCCCTTACCGTACTTCCATTTGTTTGATGGAGGGCTATCAAGCATATACCACAGCTTGAAGTTCTTAGGATAACTTGCAGCGAAAGTTTCGAGCTCTTTCCGAAGAAGAATGTCCTCTTCGGTGCGGTTGGCGTATATCAGGGAAACTTCAGTCGTGTCGGTGTCGTCTTCGCAAATTGCCCGAATAAGTTGGTACATCGGGGTGATACCGGTTCCTCCAGCAATCATTCCAATCTTTTTACAAAGACCATTACTGTATTTCATCGCTCCCTTGGGTCCACGGAATTGAACTTTGTCTCCCACTTTGAGATTCGCCATGTATTTGCCTGTCAGCAATCCGTCGGGATAGCATTTGATGACCAATTCCATTCTACCCAAGTCTAGGTTATTCGAGGTCGGTGTGTAGAATCTAGACACGGCTCGACCATCCACAGTGGCTTTGATCGCAACATGCTGTCCAATTGGAAGTCCAACAACTTCTTGAGGTTTCGGCAGTTGAAAAACGAAGCGGTAGACGTTCGGTGCTAGTAGGTCTTTTCTGACTAGAGGAAGGGATTTGTATTCCTTTGATTCAAGGAAGCCACTGGTAAGATGTGGGTTTTGCTTTTTAACCCGCCGAGTCTTCATGTGGGGCGGATATCTCGTAAAGCCCGAGTCAATTTGAAGCAGCTTGGAGAGTTTCCTTCCTAGAATACTGCCTACAACAGAACAAACGAGCGTCACAGCGGCGAATCCACTTGAGAAGCCCCCGGTCAAACTCTCTGTCTGGGGGATATGAATCGCAGGTAGCCCACTCTTTGAAAATTGTGCAAGCTTTGCTAAAAATGCGTGTACGGAAGCATTTCGAGGTCCCAGAAAATACAATAAAGCTCCCCCAAGAGAACTGGCGGCAAATAATAGTTTCCCCATAGCAGCAGAGGGCGGTTTGGTGGTGGCTTCTGTGTCCGGCGGGCTTTGTTGAATGACTCTGACCACCGGGGCGCGAGTTGACTTGACAGGGTCTTTGACAGTGCCTATTAAGTACGACTCGAGAATCTCGTCCGCGTCTTCAGAGTGCCCGACGTCGACGTATGCTTCTGTTGCATCGGTTCCTGCAACATCCTTGAGAATATCCGCACCACCAGGGTGGTCTCGCACGTAATCAGTAATGTTGTAGACTATTTTACGTGTTAGCTACCGAGTTGCCTTGAGCATGTTTCGTAGAGATGCTACCTACCTTTGTCATGGATAATAATCCAGAGATCGTCACGGCTTTTATGCGCTGCTACGGCATCTGCAGTATATTCTTCAATGGCTGTCATTGCTGCCAATTAGATATGTCTAATTAGGGGTTCAATGTCAAATATGAAGGTAAAGGGAACTTGAACAGAAGAGTGAGAAATAAAACTCTGTGTCCCGCTTCAGTATGACAATTGTGGACTTATATATAAGGAAGAAATTGAGCCATATTCAATATTTCCTAGCAAATAGGAAATATCGGGATTCGGCAGATTTATGCTACCTTGTATTCGATATAAGAAAAAACAGGTTGTTTTATCCCCTGTCGGTACCAGTGCATGTTAGTTTTCCGTGCCGAGACCGAAGACCGAACTTATCAGATACAGCGGGAATAACCTTTGATATCAGTCCTTTTTTTTGTTTTTTCAATGTAGATATTTGTCTCAGAGTTCAAGCGGAAATGCCAATAAGAATGATTGGCGTTCCGCGCGTCCTGCCGATGTTGTTTTAGTTCCCGCACGACGGAAGTAACTGAGTTTGGGAATTCCGAGGTATTTGGCCAATCGGAAAGGACTGGTGGTGGGTCGACAGACGGATAAGCCAAAACTCTAAATACTATATCGCCCTGAGCCTTGAGGAACTCCTTTCCGATTCCGAAATTGAACGTATTGTTGTTGGGAACCCTGGATACGGTCATGCCGCCGCATCAGCCGTGAGCGAGGTAGCATCAAATAGAGATATATATATAAGTATGTGTAACTGCGTGCTCAGCAAAGTCTGTAGCGTGCAATGATTAGACGAATCAGTCAGAACACCAACACCTTCAAGAGACTTGTTTGTTTCTCCTAATGACACTACAAAAGTTCTATCTCCTAGGCGAGTCAACCTCGTCCCCGAGGAGCATAGATGTCGACCCGGCCCTCAGTATAGATGACCTTAGACACCTAATTGCCGCTCACTTCGCGATAGTAGAGCCAACTGGTTAGTAGATCGTCATAACACCTGTACATGAGAGGGTGTGTGCTGTTGCTGACAAAATTGAGCAGGAATTGAATTTCAAATCCAAGACACAGTGTCGAGCAATGTTGCGGAGATAATCTCGGCCACAGAAAGCCCAATCGCCATTACGATTGATGGGCATGCGGTGCGCGAGCCACCGGGCCCAAAGGGGTTGCCGTATGTGGGGAGCTTCTTCGAGGTATACCCTGATCATCTGGGAAATCATCAGCGGCTTTTCGAACAATATGGCCCAGTGATCAAGATAAACACTCTTGGCCGAGTGATTTACCAGACCAACGATCCCAATATCACATCTATAGTCTTTGCCGAGTCCGATTTCTTCACGAAGAAGATCAACGAGGCGCACCCACTCTACGCTCTCAAGACGCCCTCCGCGGGAGTCTTTCTAGGCGACACTGAAACCCCGGAATGGAAAGTCGCACACAAATTCCTGCCTCCCGCGCTTGGGCCCAAGGCGGTCCGTCACTACGCCCCCACGATGCAGAAGACAGTCGAAGATGCATTTTCGGTCTTTGACGCACTTGATGACCAGGGAGAGGCCTGGAACGTGTATCAATACATGCTCAAGCTCGGTTCTCAAGCGGTGGGAAAATTAACGCTTGGATTAGATTTCCAGCATTTTGGGTCGCCGGATTCAAAGCTTCACGAAATGGTGCATCTGATTGCAGAAGTTCTTGCGCTTAACAAGAAGGTCACATCCAAAGGGGATTGGTATGGGAAGTTGCCATTTGGCGACCCCCAGCGACTTAGGAACGTAAAACAGCGCGTTGAGCAACTGGTAGAGGAGTCTATCACAAAGGCTGCTAGGGGTGGAGTTGTTGACTTGCCTTTGCAAGACGTGGCGTTGCAGGCATCAAACATGGTGGGTGAGTACAACCATATCCATGCCCCGCGTTGTTCCCCCACCCCCCTCTGTTGGTCGCCTTCCGGTCCATTTATGAATACTCAAGCTAACAATGCAGACTATGCTATCCGCGCAACCGATAATAAGGGTGAAAAGCTCCCAAAATCGAGTTTAGTATGGGCTCTTGTAGTCGCCACAGGAGCCGGGTTCACAACGACCAGCTCTCTTCTTTCATGGCTTATCTATGGCCTTGTTACCTATTCTGGTATGCAGGACCAGCTACTTCAAGAGCTGGTGGACCACGGCTTTAATGAGAATACCGAGATGACCGCCGACCTTACAGATCGCTTAACCTTTCTTGATAAATATATCAAAGAGACGCAGCGTCGACATAATCCTTCTTTCCAGCCTGGCCGTACAGCCAAAGTCGATCTTGTGCTCCCTGGTGGCTACAAGCTGCCCAAGGACGCTGTGGTAATTCCAGCTCTGCACCACATTCACAATAATCCCGACTTGTGGGATAATCCGCACCGGTTCAACCCTGACCGGTGGGACACGGACGAGGTGAAAAACAGGCACAAGGCGGCATATGTTCCGTTCGCATCAGGCCCGCGTATGTGTATTGGTTTTAACTTTGCACTCCAAGAGATCAAAGTCTTTCTTCCAAAGTTGATCTACCGATACAAGTTCGTTCGAGAGGGAGACGGGCCAATCGAATACGATCCAATGTTCCAGCTCATCCGTCCGAACAATTTATATGTCCGGGCAGAGAGGCGAGTTAAGTGGCCACCCAAGACCGTTCCATCATAGTTTGGATATCGGGGTGGCTTCTGGGGTCAATACTGAGAGTATTCTTCTGTCTTGTGTGTGAGGGAACGCGAGGTCAAAGCATTCACATTAGTCGCTGCGTTTCCACAGTTCTTAGATTTTGTCATTTCGTATATAGGAATCGCACTTGGCTTTCCCTATTAAATTTTCTCATGACATAGGCTGTTGCTAGACCACTTGAATTGTTTATCCCCACTGGTTTCATCGCCCGCCACAGGGTCTGTTCAAAACAACCAAATTTCTCACATTCTGAATTGATCGAAGCACTTTTCCGAGTGACCGATTGATTTGTCAAATCAGAAGCAAGATCAGGAACAATAAGCCGGTTATAATCCGCTGGAATAGTCTCGACCAACGCAATTCGAGGAAAATATTTCACGGTGCCAAACAAACAAAAAGGAAAACCAACCCGTTAAGTTCCTTCGCCAAGGAATAAATAACATAATCCTCCCGTAATGTTAATCGCGTGCTGGAATTGAAGAACTATCTGAAACAACTTATCTCGGACGAGCTTGAACCGCAGCAAAGTTCTCCAAGCAACAATATCCTGTCGATCATTTTCAGATCGTGTCAGAAACAGAGAGAGTGATAAAGTTCGCGATGGCTATCCACCCTGTCCTGCAGGAGCTTTGAGAAGACGAATTCCTGAATAAAGGTAGTAATAATAATAAATAAATAAAGAATTCCTCTAATCCTTGTTATCGACTGGAGGCAGGGTCTAGCCAGCTGTTTTATGCTCTGACCAAGGGACCAAGGGTTGCTGTTGTCATATCCAAGGAACAAGTCGGCTTGAAATTGGTAACAAGCTCTGGCGCGTTTCACCCAGCTGGCTAGATGGTCGTTTAATTCTCCGGAATCATTTTTCAGGGGCTCGGGACGGAGAGGCCCCACTACGGGCGACGTTTGAAAACAGCGAACTACCCTGAAGCCAACCCCCAACTACCGCATATCATCACCGCAGGAGCTTTGGAGCAGGTCTTTGTGGAGTGTAGAGCTTTGTAGCGACTGGTCCCTGGCAGCGCAGCTCCTTGAATCAGTGCCATCGGGATTTGGACCGTTGGAATGGCATCCCTAAATTGTGAGAATGAGCGGCCTGGAGTGGAGACCATGTCTGTGCCTCTGGCTTCAGGATAATTAATAAGGGACTACTGGTTATTTCTGATATATGCTATATATATGACCCCTTATCCCTGTCTGCGGCGGGCACCTTCACGGCTTCACCCCTATTACGGATTTGGCCACTGTTTACAAGAATCTTCATCTTCATTAAAAAAATATCACTGCAGCAGAAACAATGGCGGCCACAGCAGCCTCAGCCTTGCTGAATCTCGATAGCCTAGCGGGGGTCGAGTTACCAGATTATATGACAGATCCTGACGCTGTATTGAAGGACATAGAAGCACAATGGAGATACAACCGACCGCCAGACTATACCAAAACCCGCAAATGGTTTGCTGAAAGTTAGTTGTGCGCCCTGCCCTCATACCTAATTACACAGTTGGAGAACTATCAAGCTAACAGGTAGTGAACTTGTTCAGCGAAACACTACAACCATCCCGCTGGCTCCTTACCAGAGCTCGTAGAGAATCTTATCAAAAATTGGGAAATCGAAGCGTCCTTCAAAACGCGGTTATCAGATTGGCGGACAATCGATACGACGAATTATACATTTGCCATTAACGGCCTGGAGCCGAGCAATGCGGAACATATGCTCCGCGTGGGCACGTACAATGCCATCATCACGCCATGCAAATACTACGATCCAAAGAACTTGGACTTTGCGGCAAGCCACAAGACATTTAAGCGCATGATGCCCACTTTTGCATTCGAAGTTGTCGAGGTATACAGTGGTCCTCCCGTTGTTTCTTTGAAATGGAGACACTGGGGCGAGATGAAAAATGACTACGTTGGCTACAACACGTAAGAGGCAAACTCGCATCTGATCATTGTAAACGCATTTGCTAACTAGCTTGTTTAAACAGCGCGGGGGAGAAGGTGACCATCAAAGCCCACGGAGGCACAATCGACATACAGGGGATTACCATGGCACATCTTAACGACAGAATGCAAGTAACGAAATTGAAGACATGGTTCAATTCGAATGAGCTATTTAAGCAGATGGATCCTAATGGCATCGCCGTTATGGAGAAGCCTGGAGCCTCAAAGGCAAAAGACGCGGGTATGAACGAGGATTTGCCACAAGCATGTCCGATGATGCAAGGACGATCGTCTGATCGTGCCATGGATACGATTCCTGAACTAAACACGGCATTATCCGGAGTCTCGATTGAGGATAAAAAGAACGGCAAATGATAGGTCATTGATATTGCGGACCTTCTTTAAGTTGGAAATGGAGTTTTATATGATGAGACAGGGCTCATGAAAATTCAGTTGGTTCTTTTCTCTTTTTGTTTGTACGGCTTGCGATTGTATTTGGGCATCCGGAGTCATATTGCATTTTGTTTGTTTATATTGGTTGGCGTGCTCATGGACGTTTTCTTTTTATCTATTCATTCTAACTTAGGTATGGAGTATTATTCTATGGTATAATTGAGATATCCCAACGAGATCAAGCTCGAACTTTTCCAAACAGCATTTCTTCATGAGCCAAGCCCCGGGGGAGAGCGCTTATTTCAAATGTGTTCAATGAATCAAGATTCCGGGAGGCCATGAGAGGGATTAAACACCCAGAAATAATCCGAGGTAAACTACTCCGTACGATATAACAAACATAGCTCCCGCTCGTTTTGCGGCGCAACTGCCACCAGAGAAACAACAAACACGCAGCTCAAGTCCGAAGAATTCTCAGTGAATGCTTCAAGCATCCGACAGCTTGTGCTTGGTCCAATAAGCATACATGAGTGTGAAATGCACTTCATTAACTACTATCGCATCCCACGTCACTACTGATGTTTTCTCTGCTGCCTAGCACTTCACTTTTTCGTCACTTCACGAACAGAGCCCCGAAGCGGACTACTTTATCGACGATTCCGCGATACTTTCCCAGCCGGTATGACAAGACTACTGTGATACGCAATTATTATGCTAAAAGATACTTGAAAGGGATTAAGCTTTTATAGCCGTTATGACTCCGGGGACATTTGGCAAAGGCGTGCTCCTGATATTTTCTGCCCGTAGCTTCCAGGCACTGCGGTTCTACAGACTTGAAGCGCTTCCAGCAATCTAGGGGGCCTCTGCTCCTTATATTGAGGCTTGCAAGCCAACATCTAAAAACATATATTAGCCCAACTGTGTCTACACGTCCCGGATGATACTCCTTTCTGGAAGAAAATATTTTATTACATGGAATACTCCCAGCCGACTAAGTACAAGTTTGCTTGCAGAATCTATTGACACGTCTCCAAGTCAACACCCCCTCGTCCCTTATCGGTCCCAATCAATTTTTACAGTGCCATCATGTCCAGCACGGGCAGTAGTCTAAAGCACAGCCTGCTTCGTTAGCAAAGCCAGCAATCCAACAACCCATAGCGCCAAAAGAAAGCAGGGAGATTATAGAAGCAAAGGCGCGTCTCATTATCTTCTTGATGACAGCTATACCCATTCTCAACATTTCGCATGAATAGGCATTGACTATCAGATTCATGCGAATGAATATTCATGGATATTTGTGGCACAAATCCCAACGATATCTATGCTCTTATTGAGGGCGGACTTTACAAAAAATTGCGGGCAGACTAAGTCGAAAGTTGAATAAAATCACGAAGACGAAAGGAAACTTTTTTTTAAGGGTGAGCAGCAGACACAAAGTACTTTCTTTAGTCTGTCTGCATTTTGACAAAATGTTATAAATCAATTATCGATGGGCAAGCAAGAAGAAACAAGAAGGGGAATTTCAAGACTCGCTTGCTCTATTTGTGCCCGGGGAATTCCTTGATAGGTGCCGCGCGGTTCTTGAGGGAGGGGTATTAAACAGCCGTATCTGACTTGTTTCAACAAGGGTGCATCGCTGGCACGGAAAGGCACCTTTTGCTTTATACCTCTCAAAGCCTTGAACGTCGTGACTGAGCGGAAGACTTGTTCGGAGCTATTTCTCGAAACCCCTGACCCCGAAAATGCTACTATTAATCGATACGAGTCTATTGGACATGTAATAGGTTTTACAGAGACTAATGTCTCTCAGTGGTTCTGATGATCCTGATAAAGACGATGGTTATAATACGTGGAGAAATACCCTAAGAGTTGGACCGATCAAATCAATGAGGGTGGTTACGGTAAGCTGGATTTCTATCCAGTCCCAAAACCTTTGCTCTGCGACAAAGCAGAGTTTGATTCAGTCTTGGGGTCAGAGTAAATTACTGTGAACTGTATGCCACAGTACCAAAAAGGATCAATCCTTCTGGGCAGGGCCAGGATGGTGGTTTTTTACGTTTGGCAGTCTGATTAGCCAGGGGAAGTCTCAAAGTTTCAGCTTGATTATCTGCTAAACTATACATAAAATACTGGGTACACATGAGCCTTGATGTGCTAAGAAGTTGCGGACCGCTGAACCCTTCATGACAGTCTTAGTCTTTTGAAGCTGAGTTTCTCCTGTTTCTCCTCTTATTAGGGGGCCGGCTCTCTATAGCCCTTTCCCGTCAACTACCAAAACAGCGCTTGCAATATGAACCTTTCATCCTGTCTTTATCAGGGTCTGCCTTCCTATAGTAGACGCCACTTGATGAAGCCGCAATTTTAACCAACCAGGAACTGTTTTGTGCCGTCTGCATTGGTTGTGGGTGGCCTCCTTCTATCCTAATACGGTATTCGAAGCCATATATACTCCTATACATAAGATTTTGCCGCGCTTCGCTCCGCTCTGCGAATTACATGTACTGTACTAGTCGAATGATGTCCAGACAGTTGTGGTCGGCTGTTATATGGCTTTTTGATTTCAACCCTACTCATTCGATCCAGTCAAATATGAATGATCCCTTCGGATCACTACAGGCATGCCCATCTAGCGAAGGTGAAATCCCTGCCCAGAAGGGTTGGTCCGTTCTGGCATAATCTTTAAAGTCTCATTAACCAAGCCCATTTTTGCCTGGACCTCTCCTGACTATAAGATCGCTCGTAATCTCACTTAATGGACATCACTAATACAGCAAACCATCCGATGTATATCACAAGTTCGCCTCACGCTTGGACCGTGAATTTGTAAACGCAACATGTCCATACTCTCTAAACCCGTGGTTATGCAGCTGCAGGATAACCCCCTTTTTCCGGAAATCCTTGGTATGATGGTATGCGTCATGAAGTTCAATACTTTCCCACCCGACGTACACAATATCTCTTCGCCCTCTACCGGTTCAACCATCCAACCGCCCGTCACACCCATGCAGCCAGGAACATTAGGCACAATCGTCGTCCACAGCGCCCAAGCCTTCTCCCATCCATCTGTGTCGGATATGAGGTATATTGCTGTTCCGGTAAATGGGGCGCCCTTTCCGAGAGCTTTTGGGTTAGGAGTAAAGTCGGATATTAGCGCGTGCCTCACTGTGCACAAGGAGGGGTCTTGGTGGAATATTGGTTCCAGAAGTTGTAGCACCTCTTGCCATTCTTTCGATGCGAGAAAGGAGTAGTGCTGGTGGACCGTGTCTCTCACTGCATATATAGAGATATAATGAGTGAGTGGAATTTCCTATGCTTAAGTCTTTTGAAAAGAAAGAGCAATTCGATCGGAAATCATGTAGAACGGACCAACATGGATCTCTGTATATTCAGGTTCTTCCACATGTATGCCCCAATAAAGGCGATGGAATCCTTCCCATCCTTGAAAGATATCGAGCACTCGAGACCAGATCCGGCCTTCGCGGGTTGAAGGGTTGTTGGTTTCGGCTTTCTCTTTGATTGGGAAAATGAACATTTGCGTCGGCATAGCCGAAGTCGGCGGCATTTTGTCTAGGATAGCTGCTATTGATTTATCTTTGTAGAAATCTTCTTTTTAATAGCAAGCTCTGATGTTTCACTCCCTCGAGATGAGGAATTAACTCAATGTTCAAGCTAACTCTCCTAAATATTCCCCAGCTTTGTCATATGCGGGGGTGTTTAGCATTAATATCAATCAATGGTTTTTAGTCAGTAGCGGTGCGCTGTTGAGTTTCCGCAGGCGCTTGAAGCTATCAGGCGTCGTTGCATTGTTTGCAGGGAGAGAAACGACAAAAGAGCGAGGGTCAAACCTCTCCCCGCATTAGCTGTGTCTTTTCCCCACAGTACTAGCACTGCAGCAGTGCAGCTTGTTGCGACAGGGGGTGGTTAGCACGTCATCAACAATGCATATCATGCTGGGACTGAAGCGGGCCGAGGAACTGATTGCCGAGGAGTGGAGCAAGTGCAAAGGGTTGAACATTCAACAGGCGAGAGCTCCAGAATACAGCTTGTGAGAAGGCTTGTCTGAACGTATCAAGACTCGATTGGTTGCCATGGATGTCATTGGAATGGCCTAACTCTTGAGGGAGAGGCTGTGGATATATTAGAAACGAGAGAATCGAAGGGCAAGCGGAAACCCAAGGGAAAAAGGGAATGACTTATACGAGTATCCCTTGGATGCCTAATACCCCAGCTGTTTGAAGCATTTTTTGGTTAACGTATACAACGGATTTCAAACGTAGAATTATACAAATCATTAGGATTAACTACAGATAGAACTGCCCATGTTCTGATGGTTATCCTAACAGTAGAAGCATCGCCATAAGATTACTAGCTCGCGGAAACTACCCAAACGAACGATAGTGAATCCGGGGAGTATTTTTTTCTTTTTCAAGTATGGAGCATGACGATCGAGCTTTATATCTTTGATTTGAATTTACGCTCGAAGTCTCCAAAATTATCACCATACGTCTTAATGCCCCGTTTATAAGCCCAGTCACTTAATCCAATTGGATAGCTGTCCAGAAAGCATAGTCAGCAAATGCAAAGGGGTAACGAGCCGAGAGTTGGCGGGATCTCTTATAAGCATCAAGAAATAACGTAACTTACCAGCTCTCCACCAAAATCGCCATAGTATCATCAGGAACCCTTTCGGGACCCAACTTCTTTTGCATAGCGTTCTCTACCTCCCATGCACTAAGACCATGGGGACTGAGAGTATTGTTGAGGCCGCTCATGCCGTACATCGACTCGGGCACACGACTGAGGTCGAAGCCACCGCTAATGACAGACGAGAATTCGGACATTGTATTGCGGTGGAAATAGGGAAGTTGGAATGTATCTTCCATGACCATCCAGCGGGGACCAAGCACGAGGAAGTCCACCGCTGCATGGTCGGGCTTGTCTGATGGGCAAGTGAGGACCACGTAGATTGAAGGATCCTGCATAATAATGAGCGAGGAACAGCAGCGGTATGAAAGGAAAAAGGTACTTACCTGGTGGTCGTATAAGGTCGATCCCATTGGCATGAATTTCCCTTCAAATTCATTAGACGGGTTCCCCATGCAGGCTTTCATAGAAATAGAACCTCATGACGAACGGTTTACTTACCAAGATCGTATTTGAACGGGTAATAGGTACCATGCCATGAAACAGCATTGAAAGCACTTCCCTTCATCTGTGTCTGATATATGTTGCCGCCCATCTTCGTTATCACCTTAGTTATTTCCTCTGTATCATCATATTTGGCGGTGGGTATCTCAAAGTCGCGGACATTTGCAAGGCCCAGGGATCCAATTGGCCCCAACTCAGGGACATCAAAATGCCCCGAGTACGCTTCAATTACATGTCCCCTTGCTGGACCCTTCGGCAAAGACACTCGGAAGCGAATACCTCGAGGGACAACACAAATCTCACGAGGGCGGACGCGCAGGTCGCCCATCTCGGTTTGAATATCCAAGACTCCCATTTGGGGCACGATCAGCATGTCGCCATCGGCAGAGTAGAAGGCCTTCTTGGCACCCATATCGGCACCGCAAGTAAAGAAGTAATATGCCACGCCATTTTTGGTGGTTGGGTCACCCGCGCCACCAATGAGCTGCATTCCATCCAAAAATGTCTTGTCAGTCTTTATTTTCTGCGGTGGCCATATCAGCTGGTCGGGAACGAAGTTGAGTTCGGAATGTGGTCGCTGGTTGAGTGGATGGTCTGGTACTTTGTTCCATTCCGACTGAGCAGTGGAAGGAAGAATTCGGTAGAGGAAAGTCTGCTTGTTGACTGCCCGTTTGGCGGTAAAGGAGGTTCCGCTAATTCGTTCTGGATAGAGTCCCTGGGAATGGCGTTGGGGGAGACTTTGAGGTTTGGGAAGTGCACCTTTTATGGCTTCGGATCTAGAAGGGTGGTTAGACAGTCTGCTTCGTACATTTAGATAAATTCTAAAACATGATTTGCGTACTCATGATATGAATTCAAACCCGCCTTGTATTGGAAAGGATCCTCGATGTCAAACTTTGACGCCGGCATCCTGGGCGAGCTCAATACTTCACGTTCTAGAGGTTGTTTATGGGGTCTTTTTTGTCCGTTAGACAACACAGAAGAGTTTGGCTATATAATTGCAGTTTACAAAAGAAGCCAGACGGCTGCAGGCCATGAAGCTTGCATCTGATCACGATCATGCCGGGCCAACCGACCGAGCCGCCATGAGGGAAATATGTCGCGTCAGAGCCCCCAAGGCAGCGCATTACTGCATGGGCTAAAGAGTCAATTGCGGGGAGGAAGAGACTTGATATCGACCAGGTTGCCTGCCGAGGTTACACGCGGGCACTAATGGTTCGCCTTGATACACGGGTGTTTATGAGGTCTTCTGCTGCCTAGCAAGGTTAGTTAGCCCTAAAGATTAGGTACTTAAGCACTGGCAGTTTTAACCATAACGCTAATATTTTAGCCCTACATCTCGAGGAGCGGCAGAGAAGAGCAAGAATGAAGGGTCTCTCACTTCCCAAAATCCATGGATGCACAGTACATGGCTGGCTCTGTGATTTTTATGTTGGTTGCCCTGAGCTAGCGGCTCAAAACAAGAGAAAATGCAATCCGCAAACTGTACGGGCTCTCAGTGTCGGCATGGAGTTCTATTGTTTACAACCGGAAGCGAAAATAATCCAAGGAATGAATGAACGTACGAAGGAACCAGCTTGAAGGCAACTAGTTATACCAATACTACCTCTGCAAAGACTATGATAACTCTACATACTTTGCATCTAGTTCGAAATGTGGTCCGTAGTCCGGATGACCACCGTTGTTCCAGCTAAGAGTGATAGTGCATCTAAATCCTAGTTCTTAAGAAAGCGCCACAAAATCAATACGTATATCGAAAACCTTCCAAACCTTCAATCAAAATTTCCCCTCGAGCCGCTCTCTTGTTTTGGACATAGTGAAACACCGACATGAAAGCGCACGCGACAACCATGAACAGCATGGCGGCCTATTAAATGGAACAAAATCATGTTGTAAGCGAGTTGGGATCACAGCAAGACAATAAAAATAAAGAGAATAGAATAAGCTAAACTTACAATACCTGCCCAAAGCCCGGTGAAGTAGGTTGGTGCTTCTTTTTCCATGAATGTAAGCGACGCGTATACACCGCCAACGGCACCAAAAGCAACCTGAAGACCTGAAGCGACACTGTTACGCATACATAAAGTTAGGATAATTCATAAGCCGCATATACAACCGTCGCCGTAATCACTTTTCAATAAATCCAAAATCTGAGAGGAAGATGCTTGGTACTCACGCTCGAGTGCTTTGACCTCGAATATTGTTAGCCTGCCATGCAAGGATTGCGGGCAGGGCCCCATTCGCCCCGGCAATTCCAAGGAATATCCCGAAGTACCTGCAGTAAAATCAGAGGCTAGACCTTATAATTTCAAAATATTTTGGGGGTACTTACTTCACGCCATTTTGCTTCGCATAGGTCACAAGAACATACCCTACTAGGCACATAATCGCCATGAAGGCGATAAAGGGAGCACGTAGTCTGGTCTTGTCGGCAACGTATGACACTATGAGTGAAACGGGAACGCTAACAATGGCTGGCGGGGCCGATAAGAGGAAAACTCGGCCTGTTGAATATCCCATTCCTTGCAGGATTACCACAGTGAAATATGCATAACCGTATATACCAACAGCCGTGCACATAAACAACAATGAACTGGTACCCATTAGTCTTCGTAAATAAGCGCAAGGGTCCAAACCTGTAAACACGCTGAGAAATGGAGAAAGAGGTCCGCGTTCAGCCACTTACTAAATCCATAGCTGCCAACGACAAAGCGTTTGGAAAACCTTCTTGATACTGAATAGGTCATGTTCTGCATCTGAGCGATCGCGGTTCAAGCGTGCTTTGATAATTTCAACATCTTCCAAGCTCAAAAAAGGCCGTTTAAAGCCAGCCAGTTTGTCCGGAAAGTCGATGATAAGAAAGTATCCCATAATCGCCAGAACGCAAGTAATCAGTCCCTCGATTATGAAAATCCATCTCCAACCACGAAGGCCTCCCAAGCCTTCCATGCGAATCAGACCGTATGCAAGTAATGAGCCAAACCCATTAGCAATGACATTGAGAGAGTAGAACCAAGCAATTCTACAAAGCTTGAGTATTAGCTCAATCCAGTGTGAGGGAATAGATGCAATCTCGTACCTCTGCTGAACTTGGTATCGCTGGTACCAGCAACTGATCAGATACATGCAGCCTGGGCTATAATCCGTTAGTAGTGGATACCCACATCAGTAAATATACAACTTACAAAAAACCAGCTTCGAATAATCCCAGAAGTAGTCTTATGGCAATCATGGGCTGAAGAATCCGTAAGCGTGGTCATGTAAGATAGAGTATCACGAACAAACCGCCCATGACTTCACAAATCCGGCACCTATAATTTTTCTGAATTAGACCATGCGGAAATTCTATGTTTCCGAAAAGATATATTAACCTAGTATAACAACTCCCCAACTGAGGGCAATGAACGATAGCCACCGAGCCGCCCCTACCTTCCGCAAGATTACGTTGCTTGGTATCTCGAAGATAAAATAAGTAATGAAAAAAACCAATAGGACGATCGAGTAGCGTTCTCCGATATCAAAGCGCAAGTCTTCATGCATTCCGGCGACGCGAGCCGCTGAGAGCTAAAGCAAAATAAGCTCTAAAACATCACGAGGAGTAAAGCGGCGCAGGAAAGCATACATTGGTTCTGTCAATTCCACTTATCGCATAAATTGCTATGTAACAGAACGAAATGGTTAGTGAAGGACAATGACATGGGGGTCCGGGTACAGACGCGACTTACCTCCCAGAATCGGAATCATTCGAAAATCAACCTTGAGACTTGGATTTTGTTAGCCGCAATTGAAGACCCCCCATGTGCAAATATCAAAAGAAAAACCAGCCTACTATATCTTGCGACATCGCTTTTTCATCTCAGCGGTCATGAAATCCTCTTCGTCCCGGGAGCTGGCCTGCTCGACCTCTTGAGCTTGCCCTTTGGAGCCATCATTGGACATGACTGGCTTTTCCTCCATTGATTATAATGCTGGGATAGGAAGGAGGGAGCTTTAGCAAACAAAAAAAGAGCTCTTTCCGGACTGATAGTGGTGGGGTATTTGACGAAAGAAAATAAAACCCCGTTGTAGGGAAATGGGTTGGGCTAAAAAGCCCGAGAAAAGAACCAGGAAATAAAGCATTTTGACCCCTGATATGCTCAATCCTAGCTTGACAATTTTCTCAACCTCAAACGTTTAAGCCTCCCGAGGACCGAAAGTAGAAGTGAGGGGTCTATATCGTTTCCGCGAACGTTCCAGAGGCCAAAATGTTGGTAAAACTTAAACTCAAAAAAGAACTTGACCCAGTAGCATCGCCCAACATTCTGTGTCTTCCTCAAGACATATAGTAACACAAAAACTCGAACTGGATACCAGCCTATAGAACTGGTGAAGTAGCCTCGGGAGCTAATGGTTACGACTGCTATTTCCCCGCATATCCCGCATTTGTGAGCAGTCAAACTCGCCACTGGTACTATTTACGAAAATAGCAGAAATATGGCGAGTCATAATCTGGGATATTTGTGAACAGCAAATATCTGGATCATTTTTGCCGTGTGATTTGATAATGAGGTGAGTCGGCCTTTAGCAACCATTGTACTTGAAGAAAGCATATTTACCACGGAGATATTAGTACATCTCTCTTTCTTTTGTATCTTCAAAAAACGAAAGCACTGGAGGAGCTGCCGCAGCCCCAGAACCACTGCAAAAACGTGGGGCGTTTCTCCATCCGCGCATTATTATTATTATCGTTGCTGTTCGACCGAAGTTGATGTTGACGTTGATGAGTCTCAGATTGTGGAGTGAAAATCCGGGGAAATTGCCTCGTTGGGGTTTGCTGAGTCATCCATTACAGCAATTCTCCACATCAGCATCGCACATCTCATTTCAAGTTTATTTGTTCGGCTGCACTTTTATGAAAACATCCTTTACGCATGCGGTTTTGCTTTTATTAGTATATGGAGTTGGATGGCAACCCTTTTTCTTCTGATCTGCAAGGAGCCACTATGCTTTGTTTCTGAACCAAGTCTAGGGGAATGCTTTCATCCAGAAAACACATAAAGGACGGGGCAACTTCAAAACTCAGAACGTTTATTTTATCATTATCGGGATCACATTTTGTCAACATCTTAAAGCATAGATGTGACTAGAAACCAGATTTTTTGTTGAATGGCCGCTGTCATAAACAGACACAAGATTCCAATGGATCTCAGCGAATGTCGGTTTTGAAAAATGCCTATATCAAAGTGTCATGCTATTCATTCTCGTTGGGCATCACTTCAATATGCTTTGATTTCCGTCTCCGTCGACAATAAATTTCCATGTGTCAAACGGTCTTTTTGCTGGCATTCTTTTTATCCTACCGGGCTTGTACGTGTACATCTTTTATAACCTGAAGATCAAGGTATCTATTACAGTGTTATCCATCTGCTGCTTTCAGAGTTCATTCACTCTAGTAGATGAAGCAAACGGCGATTGAAATTCTTATTAGAACGTGGTTCTGCTGTGCTGCATGAGGCAGACTGGCATATCACACGGTGTTTCTGAATATAGACCCCAACCACCATCATCTGAGGCAATAAAGGCAATAACACCAGGACCCCAGATTGCTCTAACTTCAGTCACCTTTGCTTACTATTCTTTGTTTACTTTCTCGCTTTCAAGTTCTGTTTTCAAATCTCATATTGACCGGTATAACGACACTGTCTTCCTCCCTCTGTCATCCCACCATCATCCAGTTCTTTCCTCAGTAGCTACCATCTGTCCAGATTTCTTATCTTACCACAACCCTACCTCGCTCGACCACCCTCACCGGATAGTGCTTCTCATCATGACTACCTATGCCGAGTCAGGGATCCGTGCAGCGCAAGAGTCATTTTTCATGGGTATCCATGAATACAATTACAAAAACGGTCATTTCAAAGATCGTATCACCAAGGAAACGTCTTGTCGTGATACTATCAACACCTTACTTGCGTCTCCGCTGGTCACCCAACCAGAGAAGGAAAAGCTCCGGCTTGCACGCGCCTCGTTGCTCGAAATGGAAAAAGCTCTCACCATCCCTATATCCCAATTTGAGTTACTGGTGAAGTCCATGCCTCTGATGAATGTGTTCGACATTTTTACCGAAGATGCGAAGCGCTGAGGACAATATGTCCCACCCGGAATAATAATGCACGAGTTTGATGACGATGGCAAAATCAAGCGCACTCATACCGTTGATGACGATGGAAAGGTGTCAATTACTCCGGGTGGCACCTTGGGGGTTCCTCCTGGAGCGCCTCCAGGCTACAATCCTTTCAACATGTACGCCACCGACATCAATCCCAGGAAAAACAGCCATGAACATGCGGGAAACCAGAACGAAGATGGTGGTGATAATGGCAAAGGAGGTGACGGACGCCAGAAGGATGGGGGTGCAAAATCCGCTTGCAAGGAGGATCGAGGTCAGTTCTTAAAATTCGAGTATCGTCTTCCAATATTTCTGTTTATTGCTAACTTGACCAAAAACCGAAAGATACAGGATTCGGCGAAAATTTCGAGGGAAACCTTCGAAGTGCATTCCAGTAGCGTTGGACTTTTGGGGGTGTGAGTATTTGAAATGCTGGGATGAATTCTGACCGCCGAACTGGGAATCGAGATATGGGAAAATAATTTATGTTATGACAGGGATTGATAGGGCGGATGTGCTGGGCTTAGTACTGGGGGGCTCTTCTAATTTTGTCACCGGCGGCAAGTTCGATAGTCCATTTTCAAGATTGGCATTGATTTTCTCCATTAAGCAACTCCAAAACTCGCTGTACACGCTCGAAATTGCTTAGTACATGTAGAAACCGACTATAAGAATCTGATATTTGGCACCTATAGTCATATCATTGAATGTCGACGTTCTGCATGTCTAATAACATCCATCGTAGAGATGCAGTATTGTCTTATTAAAGTTGTGGTCGGTAATGGAGCAGATGCGGTATTGACCAACTACGTCATCCGGCTAACCACTGCCGGCCGGCAAACATATAAGTATAGCCGCTCTTCCGAGTCAACGAGCACATTCTCCTCGATAACTTCACTGCAAAGCATAAACATGCCCGAAAATAATTACTAGCCTATGACATACCTCTGCTAAGCTTCCTACCCAATCCAACAACCTCAAACCCTCCCTGACGTGGTTGGAATCCAGAACCGAACCGGTTTCACTCAGGTTGACCGCATCCTTACGTCAGAGCATAGGCCATGGCTTCCAGAATCCCACTGGGACCTCTGCCATATATAAGAGGCCGGATCGAATTGAATTCAGTTCTTCGTACGCCCAAAGCACAACTTAGCAGCAGACCAAATATTCATTGACTTGTACATCACTTCCTTATATTCAGATCAAAATGGCATCCTCCGGAGCTGGCTCCAAAGGGACATTCGAGCCCGTCAAGAAACCCCAAACACAAGAGAAACCTGGGTAATACTGCTGTTTATATATTCGATCATTGATTATATTGCTAACATTCAAAATCGTCACAGACTGGAAAAGCATATGGCACCCCAGAGCGAGGCAACAAGGCTAGAAGCGGAAGGCAAATTCGTTGAATATGTTGGTTCCGGCAAATTAAAGGATAAGAAAGTTCTAATCACCGGCGGCGAGTATGTAACATTCTCCAAACCCAACTCATTAATGTTCTCAGTACCTAATGTATCTGCCGTTTCAGTTCAGGAATTGGACGTTCTGTCGCAATCCTGATGGCCCGCGAAGGTGCCGACATCAGCATAGTCTACCTACCGGTGGAACACGATGACGCCGTCGCAACCAAAAAGACTGTCGAAGGAGAAGGCAAATCCTGTCTGCTTATCCCAGGCGACTTAATGAATAACGACAATTGCAAAAATGCCATTGACCAACACATCAAGAAGTCCGTCCCATCCTACGCCGTATAACCCGGCTATGTGCTGACGAGAACTAGATATGGAACCCTCAACGTCCTCGTAAACAACGCATCGAAGCAAATCATGTGTCCAAACTTCGAAGAGATAAACCTTGACAATGTGGAAAGTACCTTCCGAAGCAATATTCTCCAGATGTTCGCCATCACAAAATACGCCCTCCCCCATCTGAAGAAGGGTGACTCGTACGTTCGAACTCACCCCCGACAAAAGAAGATATGGATAACTTACAGCAAAGCACAGGATTATCAACACGACATCAATCGTCACATTCCGTGGATCTGGCACGATGATCGACTATGCAGCTACCAAGGGTGCGATTGTGGGATTCACTCGTTCTCTGGCGATGCAACTTACTCCGAAGGGTATCCGCGTTAACGCTGTAGCGTAAGTATATCAGCATGATGCTAGCACCTATGTGCTAAATCAGACGCTGTTGTGTTTCTTATACTAACACAACTTCAATAGACCTGGTCCAGTTCACACACCCATCCAGCCCGATACCCGGCCCGCAGAACAGATGGAAGGCTTCGGCTCAAAGTCTATAATTGGACGGCCGGGCCAGCCAAGTGAGATTGCTCCCACATACGTGTGGCTAGCAAGCCCGGAGGGCGCGCTTTACTGTGAGTAGATTCTGCCGATAACTACTTACTGGCCGTCGAGGGGATCACTAGTTCTAACGGTTCTGCACAGTTGGGCAAGTTATGCACCCTTATCCTCTCGGGGATTAAACTGGAAGAGCTGTTTCCGCCGTCACACCAATTGGCTATCATAATAGGATAATTGCAATTAAGATATGGTGAAGGTATTCTCACTGGAGATCCACTTTCGCATTTTCATATGATGACTGGCTCTTGGACGGAATCGCTATATGGCCTTTGTCAACGCGCAACGATTACGAGAACTTCGGATGGCTTCCTGTATATTAAAAGTATTACTGAAATAGTAACTCAAAAAGTGATAAATACCTTCCATTATTGACTGACATTGTGATTGGGATATCTCCTCCTCGGCAGTCCAAGTGCAGAGCCTCCCCGTTGACGCCAACGCCGCATCATAGCTCTCTTGGCATCGTGTCCCTGTCGGGGCTGTCCTGCCAACTCTATGCCTGACAGGTCAAGCTGTTCACTAAGCACGTTGTCCCGGCGAATTATGAATGCAAATACGAGAAATGCAACGTTCAGCCCTGAGAACACGAATTTGCTTGCAACATGCAGTTATGCTCGAAACAGCAAATTCGTCACCACTAAGGAGGCCTGGTGCTCTCAGTGACTGAAACAGAACTTCATACACTTATTTATAGCTACGGAGTACATCTGGTCACTAGTGGCCCTTGGATTGGTTAAAAGCAATTACTCTAGCTGCATGATGTTACAAAAACTTCGAAAATAACGAGGCCACGGGTGTTTGTATTTCTATCTTTTAGCAACGTATTTCCAACGAGGTTGGGCTTCCTGTCCTTATTCAGACTATCTTGCTGTAAACTGGCAACATAACGCCATGTGCTCTGTCAGTAGGAGACCGAGTTCTAGCAGGAGTCAGGGTGGCCGTGAACAAAGTTGGAGTTACAGATCCTCGTCGCCGGATCCCGAAACATCTAACCATCGATCCCGAAGACCACATCGCAAATCAAAAGCTGGCTGTTTAGTATGTAAAAGAAGGCGAGTTAAGGTATGTCTCACAGTCTGATAGTATCGTCGAGTCTGGCTAATTGTCGTAAAACAGTGTGACGAAACCAAACCAAGCTGTCGTCGTTGTCAAGTACATGGCGTATCTTGTCATTATCGCTCTAGCGATTCACAAGACACAGAAAGAAATCGTGCTCTTGAAATACTAGGCGAAGATGCTCCACCAACAGCCGATATGTTTTCAATGACATTAATGGTGACTGCAAGGAGCATCACCGATCTGCTGAAAGCAGAGAACGGCCCAGAAGGAAGCAATGTAGGACGAGAATACATTGGCGCCCTTCATCATTTCGAACTCTTTACATCGCATACACTCGGTGCGCCTATTGCTAGATATATCATACGGTCACAAGTACTGCCACTTGCACTATCGGTATGTGTCGCCCCGAATATTTGTTCGTTTGTTTCGTTTTAACATATACTCCTCAAGTCACCGCATGTCATGCATGGCCTGATTGCCATCTCGAAAACGCATCTTCACCGCTTGGCTCCTGGGTACAAAGGCGGTGCAGTGGACGAAGTATACCACTGGCAGCGTACCATTACCCTTTTCCAACAGGAAATCATGCTACCAATCAACCAGCACAACATGAATGCGGTTATATCGACATGTATGATACTTGCAGTCCTCGCCTTTACATGCGACGATACCAAAACAGCTGGGTCATGGATATTTTCTCAAACCGCAGGCGCAACAAACTGGCTTTATGTCCAAGGCGGGTTATCGGCTATCCTCTCAAAATATCAAGACCAAGCCGACCAGAATATCTGGGTTCCAGTCATCAATGATGCCGATGATCACAAAGGAACCATCTCGGATGACAGACCCGGACCCGAGGGTATTCCGGCCGGCTTCGTCGAGCTATGTGGGATTGAAGAGGACTCTAATAGAGAAAATAACCCATACCATGCTCCACTACGTGTGATGGCCAACCTGCAAAATATCGAGCCGTCAAGTGCCACATTCAGCAAATTGGTGACATTCGTGGGGGAAGTTAACCATAGCTATCGCGAACTTCTTCGGAAGAAGGACCCACGTGCGCTTTTGATTTTGAGTCACTGGTTTGCGATGATGTGTGCTGTTGATCAATGGTGGGTGCAAAACCGCGTTCGGTCTGAGTGCTGGGCTATCTGCAGGTTTCTCGAGAAGCATTCGGATGTGCGCATTCGACGGCTTTTGGAGTTTCCTGCTCGATCGTGCGGCTATTTGTGAAATTGGAGCGAATAAACTCCCTCTCAGAAGCTGTTAAACGGCACGATTTTGGCGCTCGAGACAGATAAAACATGGCAGTTGGAGTATAACCGCAACCTTCATATTCAAACCTTTAGTTTCCATCTTCCTTGCAAAAGCACTGATCTCCCGATATACAAGTAGGGAATTTGAAGGTTGTCAACAAACGCTTGTGGCAGGGTGGTTGATTATTTCATGTGGAATCCGAGCTTCGCGACCAGCTTCCAAGCAATAATGATCATACCAAGATGCCGCTCTCATGATTCTCGATGTTTGTCACAAGATGAGGAGTGCGTGGAGTATTGGGACCCACATCAACTTGACTCTGTATTTTCCCAATTCGTCAAGGTCACCACTGGTCGACGAGGACAGTTCAGCTGGGATGAAATTGACGGTGCGCTTGGGTTGCACCATTATTTTCTGCTTGATAGGCAAGTTGCAACCCATATCTTTTGCTACGTAGCAAACGCTCTGCACATCGCGAAAATCTTTCTTTTAGCACGATCAAACTCGCTTCTTGACGGAGCAACAGCGTTGGACCACGCTGCATATACGAGCCTAACTTGCAGTCACGGACTCACGGCCAAAGATTTCAGCAAGAGGACAGCATCAGCGGTGTGTGTCAAAGCCGCCGCGATCACCGCAAATAAGGCTTCTTGGCAAACGACCATGTTATGAGTTTCGCTTCAAGGAACATCGAGGATAATAGTCTCCTTGAAGGCCCGTCAAAAAGGGGTTGTCCGCCTGTCGAATAAGGTGCGGCTCTGCAATGGAGGTTGGAAGCCTCAAACTCCAATCTCTGGAAATAGGGTTTCGCCAAGAGAGCAATTCATAAGTTTGTCTCGCGCTGCCTACGACGCGTGGAGAAATCTTATGCACTACAAAAAAGCTGAATGGTCACCACGATGGGGACCAGCCCGCGTCAAATACGAGCAAGTGTGGAAATGTTCTTCCTGAATTCTGATCATCACCCAGCGCAGAGGTTATTGATGGCATTGAGGCCTATCGCTTGTCATTATTGCCTGACAGCTATCGAAAGCGCTGCCGATCTTCATCGAGAAAAGATTATTTTCTCCTCCAAGCTCGTATAATCCCAGCATGCCACACAGACTCCTCGATCGTCGGCTTCTTCTTCGAAGCATAAAGGGGGCCATGTTCCAAAACCTTTTGGTTTTCCGCCGCAGACGGCAGAGCGTCTCCTCAGACCTATTATTCTGTTCTCACGTCCTTCCTCAGAGCCACCAGAATGGGGTTGACCGTCGGCCAAGTGTCCGGTCTCATTGCAGTCGGTGTCTTTCTATGTAAGTATAAACGCATTTGTGTCTGAACATCACGAACAAAAACAATGTTTAACTTTTTTGATAACAGTGCGGATATCCTTGGTTCTTTTGCTTGGGATTCTCGTAGCGACTCTGCTACCGGATGAGAATACTGCGGTGACGTGGTAGGGTATCCGTAACGAATGATCTCCTCTGACACGAGATATACATTGTACTCCAACTGGGATATGCTAACTTTTCCTCTTCTAGGTCGGTGGCAAATGGTCTGCTACAATCAACTCCCTGGTCGTCTCTACTCCGGACGGATGCTAAGGCGTCGAAAAATGTATCGCGCCGTATTCAACTTCTCTCTTTGTCTCTAACCCTCAGTCTTCTTCTCCTTGGAATTGCTAGTATTGTCACTCCGCTTGGTCTTTACGACGAGGTCGCACCGGGAAAATCGACGAAAGTGACCTTTGAATATGTTTCCGACAACTCTTCTTTTGGGCTCGGGACTCCTCCACGCCCCGGTGGCCCAATCACCAGGCTTTGTGGCGGCCCCGCATCCAGCGATGAGTTCTTTGCCTGTCCCGGTTCGTCCTCGGTGGACGGGTTCGATGGCGTCGGTGCGGAGCGAAGACCCATTAGCGGAAGAGGCAATTACAGCACCACTGTACCAACCAAGCTGGAGGAAATATTTTCCAGTATATCTAATGGCAATGGCCGTGGAAAAACCATTTCTGGTCTCTTCGACATCCAATACCGACAGTACTATAGCCGTTCTTACGATAATGTGGACGAAGGCCGTCCGTACATCAGCGGCGTGTTTCGATCCCTCGATAATATTGTGTTGAATGATAAACTGGAAGTTGTGGAAGGACTGGTCCTTGACTCGGTCAACGGGGGAGTTGGCTATCGCAACCACACCATCCCAAGTGGCTTGCCCCAAGGTGGGGTGTGGAGCGAAGATCTCACTTGGATACAACCGGTGACTGAATGTGTTGATACCAACCTTACTCTTGACTACTCTATTGAGTACGATGTGTCTGGAGAACTGCAGGCAAAGGATATAGTATTGAAAGATCACGGCGGTTTATCCAACCTACGGCCGTTAGCGGGAAGATTCAACACTGATGATGTCCAAACAAATCCTGACTTGCTTGGACGAGCTCATGTTGCTTCATGGTATATAAATGCCATGGCGCTGGTCGGGCTTAACATGTCCACAATTGAGACCCTTACAGAACCGCGGAATATCAAACCCGATCAATCCTATCCTGTGTCCTTTGGCTCTGGTGGCTATCGGCCGGATTCCATACAAATTGCCGCTCTGGAGGATGCTCTGCCAGCGATCGGAGTCTATAACACTACCGGGGACGAAGATATGAAGCGATACCTTGGGTTAGGACGTGAGTATCAAAATCTTATTCTGTGTTTTCAACCATGTCTTAAGCTAATTACATTATAGAGGATGTATGTGAAGGGGTATTAGTTCTCGAGAACTATAACCCTGGAAGTCGCGAAGTCACTCACATTGCGTGCGGTGCACTTTACACCGCTCCCCAACGGACAGATGGTGGGGACCCCCGGATCCTCCAGCCACTTAGTAAATGGACCCAACATATTCACGCATGCGCAAGCTCAGCAAAAGCATCGGTCAAAACAGTTGACTTCAGCTTTAACGGGACAGCAAGCATGAGAAACCTCGTTGTCACCGGAATACATGACAAGAAATATAAGGACGACGCGTCGAAACCGTTATGGGCAGTTGAGGTGTCAAACAAACCACTCAATCAAACCTCACGACTTTGGGGAATTGTGGATGATGCTCATGAAAAGAACCAGGGGATTGTTACCCGGCGGGCAGAACATGTTTATATCCCTGCCATCGACCGACTCCAGGGCCCACGGGTTATCAGGGACAATATTGCCGCCACGTCAATATTTGGCATAGCAATGAATTCCGTATATGGAACGCTCCACGACAAGGTCTCCTCATCCGCAGACATCACCGAGATGCTCATTACCGACTACAGTGGCCGAACTAACTTTGGCATTCTTCAAAAATGGCAGAGTCTATCCGCCAATGCCTCGATGGCGTCTCGAATCATAAACCTTATTTTCACAGACATCGTTACCTCGGGGACGGTAGGGACTAAAAGTACGATATCATCCGGAAGCACAACTTCCCTACCTACAGGCGATGATTCGGACGACAAACCAAATGGAGCTGCAGGTGGCAGGGTGAACAATGACATCGTCGTACGCCAGTACGAAAATAACATCAAGTATAACCTTCTGTACGGCATTCCCGCCTTCCTTATCCTGCTCGTGTGGATTGTCGTATTGAGCTCGGCACTGCTTGCCTCGATCTTTTCTTGTGGTAGAGTATCGCGGATAAAGCAACTGCTGAACCAGCTGTCTCCGGGTCGTATTGTCACTGGAATACAGCATCCAGAGCTTTGCGATTCTGCTGCACCTACGAAGGAGTGGGAACAGAGTGCTGGAGGAGTTAGGCTCCGGTTGGGAAAGTTTGGGTCCACTGAGGGAGCTGCGGTGACTGGTTTTAAGTTCAGATAAAGGTACATTACGTTGTTGGACGCTGAATCTGTCGTCTATTATGGTATTCAGCTATGGATTACTTTTATTTTCAACCTCGACTCTTCTGAATTCCTGCATTGTTTCTTTCGCTTCAGACTGTTTCGCAGTGTCAGTTTTGAAGGCACTACTTGGTCACCTGCAGACTTCATTCTCTTGAACACAGTATTTCTCTTTGTCTAAGTAGTAGTATTAATATTGCACCAAGCTCGACTTCTATTTCCTTTTTATGGGGGATTGGTTCTGCTCGATTCTTTTAACTTCAGCCTTGCCATCATTTCAGCTACGCGACAAGATAGTAGTTAACAGCCAGCCAGATGCAATCAACGGATGTAAATAGCCATGCGCAAATCCATAAGAAGCAATTGAATTAATAGCCTCGACATTTTAACCGGAGTTCTCCCCCTTTTTTGGTGCCAGGGCTAGCAACTTAAATTTGGGTTAGGGTTCAGCCCTAAGCACTTTGCACAGCCCGACGGCCCGACGCATTCAATCCGACAACATTCACCATTCATTCCCCGACACGATGCGTACCTTCGAAACGCAGATGCTTAATTTGGGAGTCCTTCATTACTCCGGACAGATGATAACCTTGGTTGGTCTACAGAGGGGCGGAACGTGCCTTGCCGCGCCAGCGGAGTCCTGTTCCTAATCATATTTGCAGCCCCCAACCACCATCAAATTACTGAGATGACGCTTACTTTGATACCGCGGAGATATGTTTTGACCATGGGCCAATATGTCTCTTCTCTGTTTATCCATAGTCAAGGTTACGCACGGTTCTTTTGTTCTTAACCACTGCCTCCAACTAGACTCCTCCATCACTGACGTTAAACGTCGGGTCACTTCCCTCGAAATGCCAACACGTTGAATAAATATCTTTGTAACTATATAAGGGACGAGATGTCCTCATATATTCGAAATTAGTGTCATATCATCAGCGCAGAACCGTCATTTCTTATCCTATATTGTTTATTATCAGGAATTTTCTTATCACCTTTCTATTTTTTACTTCGAAACAGACCAGTCCTCTAGTCTAGGCAGTCATCTTTATCATACTACATATTGGTATCCCGCGGCTTCCCTCCGCGAGATTCGGTGTCAGAGACAATGAAATGCCAGCTACTCCTGGGCACTGTTGCTTTGCAGCGGTTTATTCCATCCAGCACGGCAGAACCAAGAGATTGGACACCGATGGACAGGAAGAAATGCCCCGCTTGTCCCGATGAGAACATATGGGACGAACTTACCACAGAGCTTGAAAACCATGGTTTTTGCCGACTATACAATGATTGAAATAAGGATCCCCTTAAGCCTTTCGTGATGTGCGAAAAGACTTGCGGAAAGACAGGATGGATTCAATTGGGTGCGACGCATTTGGTGTTGTCGACTCCGACACAGACCCGTAGGGCAATAGGTTCAAAGTCGGGAAATGCAAATGTGAATTTCCGATTGCCAAGTTCCTCACCGAACAGGTCTTGAAAGCCATGTCTGCGCTCTCGGAGGTGACTTGCGCAGTGTTCTTTGGGGCGCTGGACACGGTCTTGCAACTTGGGGTAAACTTTGTGCCTGGCGGATTACATATGAGCACTGGCATGAAGACCGCCATCAAGGGGGCCAAGTCACTCGCAGAAAATGGAGAAGGTCCGAACGCTTTCGGAGGCTGATTTACCAATATCTGCAGTAAAGACAAATGTCTGGAGGTGGTGGGCAAGATTTTCGATCCGTTGAGTCGGGTTCCGGACAAAATTGTGCCAGGAGCTGGTTGCGTCCAAAAAAAAAATAAAATAAAATAAGTAGGCATATAAGAAAAAGGAAAAGGATCAACCCAAAGACCAGAAGATCACAAAGACCCGAAATGCTCCAAAGACTTGAAAGATACCAAAGATTCCAAACTCCCGGAGAAGTCCAAAGATCCGAAAGACTCTAAAGACTTTAAGAACTCGGACAATTCGAAAAAGACCGAAAGATTCAAAAGATTCAAGGGACCCGGAAGAATGTAAGCTCGACAAGCGCCGCCGGAAACCGAAGTGTATCAATAAAGGATATCCATGTCACCAGAACTACTACAACCAGTTACCTCACAACCCCGAAGGCCAGATGTTCAAAAAGATGGACTCAAGCATGCTATCATTATCGGTACGAAGCTAAGAATCTTTCTTTATGATGGAAGTTCCCTCATTTTGCATCGATAGCTAATCAAATTGCCAGTTCTGTAATGAGTGCGTATCCTAATTTTGCTCGTTTCACTTGTGATGAAACGAAAAGCAGCGCTGCTGGACTGGCCACGGAACTATGGTCAAACCAACACAGTCGCGCCTGGTTTGATGGCTGGATTAAAGCAAACGCATGCGATCGAGACGAATGACCTCCTAGAGAATTTTGGCCCTCCGATTTGCAAGGTCAGACGGGGCAGCTGATACGCTACATGGCTCTTAGAGACAATCGGCGTGCCGGGTCTATGTGGACAGAATTTTGCAAGAAGTACAGGTCCCGAAAACACCGCGCAACAAGGTTTCTTGGTGAAACTGTTGTAGTAAATAATAAAATAAAAAGTTCATACGTATCTCCTTTTTTGTCCATGCATTATTTTCTATACTTTGCTAGTTCATAATTGGTGACAAGTTTAAGCGCTCTCTACGCCTTTATTGTTCTTACTCTTCCTCATTTCTCTCATTTTCTTTCTTTCTTTCTTTTTTCCCCCATCAATATCCAATTATTCCGGTACTAATAATTCACCTACAATTACAAATATGCAGATTCGCAAGCCAAAACCCGTTGTTGAGATTAACGACCGGTACGGTGTGCCGAAAGACCCCAATGACGGCCTAAATGAAAATTCATGCTGGCCGAGTATTTTTGGCGCCAAATGACCCAGGAATCGCTCTTCTAACAGACGACAAGTGGTATGACGCGCACGCTAACTTAAAAGCCGACGCGAATATGTATGCTGCTCCACTGGATGCAGCCATAACCAACGGCAAAGTGAAGCTGCCGAGAAGGGTCCTGAAGCCTGAAGTTCACAAGGGGACGTTTATAGATGGGCCAGTTGATTACCTTTATCACGATGATCATGCTTCTGCTGCTTCTGCTGCTAATTATGAGGACGATGATGCCCACGACGTCGAAGATGTTGATGATGACGATCATGACAACGTTAATATTGGAGATATCGACTTCGACGGTATGGATATCTTTGTGGCTGCAGGCTATGGACAAGAACCTGTTTCCTCCCCGGTAACAGCAAATGCTGAGCCTACACCTACTGCCGATGATACGCCGGGGAATACTGTGGTGGAAACGGTTATGCGAACGCCTATCAAGCCCGATATGCCGAAACTAACCGGGGACGCGAATATGGATTGAAATTTGAAATCTCGCGGCGGAAATTCTTATCTCGCGCAAGTTTCCCTTCTGCTCTTACTTGTGTGCCGTTCGTTGGAGGTCGCTCTTCTGTAAAGTGACTTTTGTCCGCTTTTTTTACTTTCGGGGTTATGCCGTATTGTCCAACGTAATTGAGTACTTCCTTCCTAGCCTTTTTCAGCTTCCTGTTTCGACCAATTAGTTTTTCCCACATTGCCAAAAGCAGTTGAACCATGCCATGCGCTCATGAATAGCCTAGTAAAATTGTAAACAGAGATAGCTTCGTCTCCATATGTAATCAATAAAACCTATACTGGTGTCTACCAATCATACTGTTTGATAGTTTCTTCGGCCTGTTCGCGCTTCCAACCATTGCCCTCTCCGTCCCCCGGCCACCCAGCTTCAACGTAGCCTCATCCACATATTTTTCATCCTCGTCTACCTTCTCCTTGAGCATCTCGAAAAACTCCTCAACCCTATAGGCCGGCGATGCCAGCCACCACTTCTCCCCATGTTGAATTTATACCGGGCGGTGTCAGATTTGTAGGTGGCTCTTCCCAACACCCGTCTACCTTTCCCCAAATAATGACCCCACGCTCAGTATCCAGAAGTACGAAATACGCATCCCGATGACCGTCAGCCAGAGCAACAATGTGCGGCGGAAGCTCCACGCCGTACGGCTCTATACAACAGAACCAGCGAATCTCCTCTTCGGTACCGTCATCACGTTTGATGGTGGCCAAATCACTATTTCGTATGGCTCGCTCTTGAATTTCGGTGCTGTTATACTAAATCGGCCATGTCTTGCGGGCAATGGGTCGTTTATTCCACCAGTCTGGTCAAAGTAAGGAAGAGGACGAAGAAGGTTGATCACTATTTCGCTTTTGCCAAGGGGCTTAAGGGATTCGGCCGTAATCGTTGACCAACCGCCCGGTGGTGGCCATTGGACAACAGAGGGTTTAAGGTAAAGGTTGGTGAGGAATTTGTAGAAAGAGGAGATAGCTTGGACGGTGGTTTCTTGGGAGTAGGAGGTCGTCATCGCTGGTTTGGTGGCGTGTTATTGCTTCGAAGTAGACTATTGTAAAATACTGACGCCCGATATGATAGTACTACCAGGAACGATGTCGGTCACACGATCAAAATAGATGAATAGATGCTAGAAGAGGATGGCTGCAGCAGGTCGAAGAGAGGCAATACTCGGGTAGTATGTTGGGGACTGCAGCAGTTATACAGATTTCCAGGGAGAACACAAGCAGCCGGGGGCGAGATGTGCTTTATATAGTCCTGGCTATGCTGAACGCGGCATGGAAATCGGCGATCGCCCAGACTCAGGGACGTGCAGTTAAGGTTTTGGGGTGGGGCTACCTGGGCGGTGGGGTGGATGCCTAAATAGCTTAAATGTCAACCAACCAAGATCCCGTTGTAGCGGGGACATCAAGTAGATGGCTACACTGCAATTGAGAAAACTCTCGTTCCAAAGTCTGCCAGGCACCTTGTTTTGAATCATCACTCAAAAAAAAAAAAAAAAAAAAAAAAAAAAAAGGATGAGCAATTCCGTTCCACATGGCGGGGTATTTAACAATTAACAGCGCACCGAGTAACTATACAGGTCATATATGTCTCAAATCAAAGTGGTCACTTCCTATCCTATTAATGACACGCCTTCCCGTATCTCCGCAGCCTAACATAATTGTAAGGAAGAGGTGCAAGAAAGCCAGCAGCCATCGATATCCCAGCAGCGGTCCAAAAGTAAGGATCCGAGAGCGTGACAACTCCACCTGTCAAATGGTAATCCACCATATTTTGAACAGCCTCCATACTTAACATGGAAATCATACTCATCCCAGCCGCAGTTCTCACAGCCTCTACCCACCCCAATTTGTCGCGTCCTAGACGCAGTAATACGGTTTCTAGAGTCATGGAGCTTCCGATACCAGTTGCCACTATGCAACACGAGTCAACGCCTCTATTATCACGTAAATGGCAGGGAGAGACAAAGGCTTACTGGATACGCTCATAATGGCCCCAACACCCAGGTCGGGATAGTATGCTTGGAGGAACCACATGGAGGTAAAGTCGCCCAGTGTACAGCCGATCAAACAGCGCATTGTATTGAGCAGTGCTCTTCTCCAGTTCGGACGCGAAGCCCAAAAATCCAGAGTTAGGGGCGATGTGGGGGTCTTCGGTTTGGCGTCGTGGTATTTCCGTTTGGGCTGTGCTGATAATTTCGCTACACCGAATAGTGCCCTTGGATGTGTACATGTTGGCTGGATATGACAAAGCCTCCTAGTCCAAGGCATGCATCGTGTACGAAATTGCCCGCCGC
Source organism: Helicocarpus griseus UAMH5409 (assembly GCA_002573585.1). Lineage (NCBI taxonomy): Eukaryota > Fungi > Ascomycota > Eurotiomycetes > Onygenales > Ajellomycetaceae > Helicocarpus > Helicocarpus griseus. The sequence continues at coordinate 193,974 of PDNB01000002.1, forward strand.
CCATAATAGAACCGCGTGGTAATCCCGTACAAATATACCTCATCGTTTTTATTAAGGATACCGAATATAAAAGATATTAACCAAAAGAAAATATATCAGCTAGAGCGTGGCTCTTTTCCAAGTCTAGTGACAGCTATGATGATGTGCCTCAGGCTTCACAACCCGTTTCGTGAAGTGCGACAGCTGCGGCAGCGCCAGGAAGAAACCTGAAATAGCGATTCGGAAGAACGCGCGGCGATCGAAGCCGTTACGACGAACGCTTTCGACAAGAATGAGAATGGTCGCCCAGAAGAAGAAGGGTCGAAGAGATTGGAATTGTGAGGCGGACGCGGACCCAATTGTGAAAAAATCAAGCAGGGCCTTTAACCAATTTTGCGCGGGGTGCACCGTTAGCCGGAATTCAAAGCAAGTGTTTTGCCTCCAATAAAGGGAAGAGTAATTATGAGTTACTAACCGGAAGCCAGCAGCACGAGCTGTGAAGAAGAGCGGATGCGACCGGCGTAATAATGGAAGACAACCGCGACGAACCGCTGGGATTTGGCACGGGTTTTGAGTCTGACGAAGCTTTCCGCTTGTCGTCCGAGTCGCAGCAAGAAGCCATAGGTGTGGACTGATGATGGACCGCAGTGGATATTAAGGGTATTTAGGGGGTTTATATAGCTTCTTGATTGTTGGGCAATTCGGTGGCGCAACCGCGGTTGGAGAATCACGCACAAACCACGCAGTCGTAATTCTTGGCGATTGGTGGGTACCCAGGCAAGTTATTTGTAGAAATTCGTATTAGGACGCTGGAACGATGCGTGGTTTATGCGACTTTTGAGTCTGATGGTCCTAAGGGAAAGAAAAGAGAGTAATACGGACGGTGGAAGTTGAGGACAGATTACGGTTTACGACAGGGGCTGGCGGAGTGGGCGTTGATTGGCCCGGCGATTATACGCACTGCGATGGTTTGTCTGACACGGCGAGAACAATTCAATTGTCATACCGGGCCCCGGCAGTGTTGGCTATGTTATAGAGCTTTTTGGGTCTGGATATCCCAAGTGACGGCTATGGCGGTATGTCGGGTTTTTGTGGAGTTCTTCGGCGGTAAGTAGCCCCTGATAGCTGCTAGTCAACGAAAACAAGAGACACGCTGATTTTGGAACTCGTTGTGAAATACTTTTGAAGATAACAACCTGGATTTATTTTTATGATTTGCGCAATACTTCTATGCTTCCATGTATTGAAATCCCTCGGTGTTCTTCTAACCTACACACCACTGTTGGTTGCCCATGATGCGTCCAGGAATTATCCCCTCTTTACGTGCACTATCTTGTATAGCTGGGCTAACATAATAATGTGTCCGAAACGCCGCGAGGAATACACCGTCATCCTCTCCCAGTAACTCGACCAAGACTGCTTCAGAGCCAGTTACTGACAAGCCGTTCGAATCTCGGAGCACCAAAGCCCACCCTTTGCAAACAGGCCTTCCAGGATACATCATCTCCCCATCTATGCGCGCGAATAACAAGTCTGATCCAACACTAACTAGGAATTCGGAAGGTACATTGTGCGTGTCATCATTCTCCAATACAATGCCTCCCAGGCGAACGAGTAGCCCTTTGTCGCAAACCTGGCCCACGGTGGTAAAGGAGACTCCCGGGCTGTACATTTTGCTGTTTTCCCTAAAAGACAGAGGCGCCCATCGGTATCCTTCTTCATCAATGCGTTGGCAGCGAGAGAAAATAATGTATGCTGAGACGTGGCCAATCCGGGAAACAACCAGCTTCATCCTCTCCTGTACCGATTTCTCTTCCAGTATATCCTTCGGGTCTTGCCCCAGCAGGGTCGCCAAGCAGAGAGGTTCATCTTCAGCTTTACTCGTCATCCTGTTTTTCATGCTTTCTCCAACCACTGACAAAGTATTGGCTTCGATAAACGGAGCATTGCTTTTTCCCGCCGCCCGCCATCGCATATTATTGAAAAAATTGCGCCCTTCAACCAAGATGAAACCATGGGATAGCCAAGAATTAATCTCTCTTAGCATGTGAAAGTTTCTAAAGGGGTAGTCGGGATCCCCACCATGGTCGAAGTAGATTTTGTCGTCGAGGTACTTGGAAACCTTACGTTCTATGTCATGCCGATTCGAGAGCGCTAGGATCATCGTCTTCGCAACATCAGGGTAGACTTCATGGAGATTGTCATCCTCGCTACCGATTATCCTTTCCATGATTCCAATCCCCATATCCCTTGGTCCATATGCGAGCTCGCTTTCAACAAGGGGCCCTTCTGGTGTCTGGAAGTAAAGCTGGTTGGCCTGCGCCAAAAGGGCTTCTTGCAAAGTCCAAAGCCTTTGCGTCCATGTGCAGGATTTGACCTTCAACAGGTCTACGGCTCTAGGGCCATCTAGACCTGTCTGATTCAGCCAGCTATCAATGACCAGGACGCTATCAGCATTCTTGTACGTTTGTCCCATTCGACGGATTGCGGTTTTGCGGACTTGACGTTCAAGGGGCACACATATTGTATCGATCCAGAATGGGACTGGGTGGAAGGATTTAGGGTACAGGCAATTAACATAGCCTTGCAGTCTGCGGAGCTGGCACCGCGGGAGGGTGTTGGCATTGGCATTACCTAGACCGTCTGACCATACGTGGGAAATTGCAACATATGGTGCTTTTGTATAGTCCTGAACTGATATTGTAACTTTACCTCGTGATCTAGACCCTGAAGAATATACTTTAATGACCGGTATAGAGCCCTCGCGAAGTAATTGCGATGCTGAAGGATGGTTGTCGTTCGCCTCACCCACATGAGCGCAATTGCAGTCATCGGAAACATGTTTGGTTTTGTAAACAGATTCGTCAATGTTATTGGCGACACATTCGTCCTTGGAACAGCGACTATGATCTTTATTGAGAGAATGGCGATCAAATCCGCCTACGATATATAAGCTCGTGGAATGGATGAATTTGTTGTGTAATACGGTAGCCTGCTGCGTTGATTAGCCTTCCATATGTCCGAAAAATGATAACGAACTCAACTAGCACACACCATGAGCATACCTCACCAGGACACCAACCGGCACGCAACAGGCGCGACAGCAATGCATTATCCAAACCCCATTCAAGGGACCAAGAATGATCGCTGAAAATAGCTCTGCTTGTGGCTAAAACGTATTCGCTGAGAAGAACAATAGACAGGATGATAGAGTCCAACACGGGCACATCACCCTTTCCGCCGTCTTGGATGGGATAGTAACGGCTTCGCCATGCTATCAAGTCATTCACGACACTGTTAGTCATTTTCAGCGTAGCGACATGTTGCGCCCATAGCCTGTCCCTTCGCTCCGGGTCATCAACATGGGACTCCTTTGCAATCCAATACATGAAGTATAATACGAGACCAGCCGTATCTACCCGAGAGTGCTGTAGTTCTGAGAGCTCATTACCGGGCTTGCAATTGACGCTTTCGGTCTCGTCAGAGTTGAGTCCACTAACAAGGTCTTCAAGTCTGACGGACATGTCTGAAGGACCCAGTACTCTTCGCAGCAGGCCGAACACAAGCCATGCCTGCAGAAAAGCCGCAAGATCGTCTAGGTCTTTAGCGCTATGGTTGTCGCCTTTTAATATTAAAGTGGCAACGTCAAATCCGTACGTCTTTGCGTAGTCTATAAAGTTGTGTTCATTGCATTCTTCATATTCGGCGCAAAGGTACGGCACGAGCAGCCGTTCTTCAAACAAAAGAAAGGGATCCATATCTGGTTATTGTCGGGTCCGGCATATCATCCGCGTGGCCTGGCTAGAGACCGTGTGAGGAAGACGTATTATTTTGGATGCAGACATACATAATTCAGAATATTCATGCAGCATTATGGCAGTTACCAAGTGGAAATTTTCCAGCCGCATAGTGCTGCTAGGGTTTGGATGTCAGCCTAACAACTTGAACGTTTATTCATTGGTTAAGTTACAAGAGGGACCACGGACTTTCGAAATTTTCCAATAGCACGGAGTATTCAATACTCATGTTCAGCATTCTTGACTTAGCATGTCAGCAACTGCTCAGCCTCTTTCATTATCATCGCCCCACGGCCAATAATTTACACGCTGTCTATGATTAGCGCTCTCGCTTTTCTTTCGACCTCGGCTAATTATAGAATTCTCGCAATAAATAAATTTGAGCACTAAATATCTTCACAAGTGTCGCAGTCATTATTAGGTCTGCTTATTCCGTTCTTCTGAACTACCTTGAACCTCAGGAACTACAGCTGCAGTATGCTGCACTGCAACCGGTTTTCCTTCCATGTTATCCCTGTGATGGGCACCATATTTGTTCCACCTGTCCCTCTCATAATCTCGCAATTTACCAGGGAAAAAGGTGTCCAACATATTTCTTCCTAGTCCGGGGTACTTCTCTTCAACCTTATATAGCGTCGCCATAATCTTGATCTCCCCAATAACTTCTACAAAAGTAAGGGGCACTCCAAAAGCCTCAGGATTCCGTCTGCAGCCAGCCACAACTATATTTTGTAGGATGCCAATGCCGCCGGTTGCAAGCAGGAACCAACTGTTTTCTTTCAGGCTTGCTGCGGCTATAAGAAGTACAACCCAGAGTAATGCAAGAGAAAAGATGGCAACTCTAGTAGAGCGGGATATCAGGATGTTCATCCGCGTTTGCCCTGCGGCTAGATCTTCCAGATCCAATCCCCGACCGTCACCCAAGACAACTATTGCATGCTGGCTTCCGTTACCCGCCGTGAGGATGACGTCTTTCTTCGTTTTCCGCCGACATGCCCATTTCTCCTTGGACCATTGAGGGAGACTCCCGGTAGCAAATGAAAGAACAATCCCACAGATTGTGATCAAGAGTGTTCCCCAGTCACCGAATAGACCGCAGGGGACAGCGGCGATTCCTAATTGAATAATCGTAACCACGAAACCGCTGTAGTAAATTATATCATGGCCTGGTTGTCCCGGTTCCCCATGGCCTGCCTTGTAGATAGAGACGCATAATCCGGTAAACTTTGGGCGCTTCACTTCCTTTCCAGACCCAGCCTCCACTCTCTCAGCCTTTCCTCGAGACTTTTGCCATTTTTCCTCAATCATCTCATCCAGGCGGCTCGATGTCTTCGGGTCCATCCAGTACTCAAAATCCCTCACCATTCGGCCGATAATCCAGCTTGAGTTATCCCTGATATAGCCGACCTTCCCATTAATAACTTTGCAAGAGAAGTCGGGCTTTCGCATGAGTCTATTCTCGCCGACGACTGAGACAAGAGCAATGACAGCATAACTAACCCATCCTATAGATGGAGATCCAAAAAAGTTTTAGGAACACATTACGCGCGGAAGCAATAATAAAAGAAAATAAGAGAAGAAGTAAACCGACCAAAAGAGAACGCAACAGGCGTCAGACGTCCCCCGCAAAGCTGAGCCAGAGCGACAGCAACGACATCTCCGCCGAGGATCAAAAGAACGGAGAATACTTCATTAGGGCCCCTCCACTGCGTAGAAAACTCGCGAGAGGTCAGACCGGGGTCAAAGGCCCGGCTCGACAGAGAGTGTGCGGAGAATGGTGCCATATTAACCTGTCTTGGCGCAGTATTTTACTCGTTGTAGCTTGCCAAAACGTACCACTTTGGTAGAATCTCGGAGGAAAACATATTTTGAAAGTTGTCTGGAAAATAGATTCGTGTCAACGTCTATTTACTAGCCGTGTGTTGGTTGTGCGAAGAGAATTTAGGCTGACCACGCGAAACATGTTCATGCATGGCTAGGTTGGTGGCAGGAAATTATTCAGCTTCCAGCCACCTGTTCAGCAGCCTGGCTGCACGTTTACCTTGTTAGGGCAGCTAATATGCATGATTAAGTACAGTAGCTTTGTCCAAAAGGCTTGAGATGAGGCGATGGATGATAGGATATTAACTACAACGCCTGGGCGAAATTTGTGGACCCTGTGGGCAGTCAGTCTTTCAGGGCCGCCTCGGCAATCCAACACATCTAAACAAAAAGTTCATCATTATTTGACGATGTCGACTACGCTTTTGGGCCGTGAACAATGCGGCTGAGTAGGATCAATAACGTCAGTTCAAACACATTCATAACCCAAGAAAAAATTATTTTATGACATTACCGACTTTTTTACTTACAGAAAATATAGCCAAACGCTACTAGTAGTATATAAACAGGTCAGGGCGATCTAAAATCTATCCACCTGCAGCATACGGGCTTTTCTTCCTTAATTTTTCACCATATCTCCACAGCAAGAATGGGGCGGGCCCTCCCAGCACAATAGCAATGAATCCCAATAGACTATTTCCCCAGCCCATATCCAACTTCGCATACATATAAGGAGCGAAGAGCGGAAACCCAAATCCCGCCAACGACCGGAGAAGGGTAGCCGAAGCAATCCCGCTGGCAGCGTATCGAGTGTATGCGTCAACAATATACGTCTGTTGGCACTGAAAGCCAACAATCATACCCGCTGACAATATGCACGTCCCGACGTTAGGGACGATCCAGTGGGTGCGGTATTGCGCGGCCCACCCGTAGATGAAAAGCCCGGATGGTATGAGTATAGCTCCTACCACGAGGAGAGGGGTCCTGAACTCCGGCTTCCCGATGCCGCTACCGCGCTCTTTGAGAGCGCGGTAGATTTTGTCATTGAGACGAGCACAGGCTTGGGAGCCGACGAAGAACCCTAGGCCAAGGGAGATATAGTTGAGGCCGCCTATGTCGATTGGTTGGTTGTAAAAATCTGGGTTGGACCATAGAGCTGCAAACGTGGACAACACTAGGTACATGAGGCCGTAAAGGAATGCCATGTATATCGCAATAACTTGGATGATCGGCTGAGTAGATAGGAGGATAAAAGGCCTGACGAGCGCATTTTGAACGATCTTAAACCTTGTTTTCTCGGGGTGGTCGTATTCAGAGTACAATGAATCGTCGCCTGTGATTTTCCGCAGTCGCGCGACTTTTGCACTTAGGATCTTGGGTGGGTAGGTCTCCTGGAGCAGAAATATCCCTCCAATCTGGACCACAGCATCTGCAATGGAAGTAGCATGAAAAGCCCATCGCCAGGTGGTATGTTTGGTAATGAACCCGCCTGCGATTGGTCCGATAGCTGGGCCCAGGAGCGGAGCGAGACTATATATAGCTACTGACTTTCCTCGCTCTTCAGCTCTCCAGCAATCACTTAGAACACCACCGCCGATCTAAAAATCATGTGTTAGAAGAGGGTTTCAAATTCATGGCTCACTGGGTGGTAAAAGGGACTGGAATTGAGAGTACCTACCGCTAATGGTGCGCTACCACCTAAGCCAGCAAAGAAGCGAAATGCAGTCAACTGGGACTTAGATTGCGAAACACCGCAAGCAATATTGAAAACGAGATAGAATAGATTCGCCAATTGTAGGACAATTACGCGGCCATAGATTTCGGATAGAGGGCCAAGCAGCAGAGGACCAATAGCATAAGCAAGTAGGAATATAGACAGGACAAGTTGGGACTCGACCTCATTTTGGATCCCGAATTCCTGGGCAATTGTTGGCAGAGCGGGGGCAACCATGGAGGAAGACACTGGAGACATGAGCGTGAAACAAGAAACAACTACAGTGGCTGCCCACTTTTTCTTCAGCGACCAGTTCTTTGGATTTGTAGGGTCTTCCGCTCCATCCCAGGTTACCTAACAGGATAAGCTGTCAATAATAATTCGTATACTCGGACGAGCGATATCTATTGACATCCGCTTGGGTAGATGCGCACCAGTCTAGGATCTTGTATCGATCTTGTCCGTGTTTTCTGCGGTCGGCTAGCGCTTCTGACAGGCACGAAGTCCGCATGACCCCGGCTGCTAACAGTTTCTATGTCGTTCTCGTAAACATTATCATGACAGGCGGGGCTCCTTTCCTGACTTTCTTTCTCGCCGAAAGATTCAGATGGAGCTTCGGGTGATAAGTCAATCTCGGAGATGTCATCCTCGACATCGTCAACTCCCTGATATGTAGAATGATCGTCGAGATACTGAGGAGGAAAAACAGGAGTATTCCGCGAGGCTGATGTGCGCTGTCTGCTCAGACCCGGCTGTAAAGTTCCAAGTGATCTCCCGGATCGAGCCGATCTGCTTGTGGTAACCTGCTCGAGATCCGCCATGGTTCATATCTAGAGAGGGGAAGCCAAGAAGAAGTGGAACGAAGTTAAAAAAACAAGCACTGGGGGGTAGAAAATCCAAAACGAAGGGGAAGACTTCGTCCGCTCTTTAGGCATCATTGCTGAAGAAAATTATCTCAGGCTAACCGTGGTCTTGCCGAGATAGCCGATATCTTTGTCCACGGACGGAGCAAAGCCGAAAACCCCGCTTTGAAGTGGGCACATCAGCCGAAAAAAGCATTTTCTATCAAGGCAACGAAGCATAAAGGAGAAAGTCCTGTTGAATTCAAGCATGAAAGGCCGGTAATGACGTCTCAGAAATTTTTTAAGTGGTGGGTCGAATTCAGCCTGACCCTCACTAAACCGCCGTTGGTCAGTGAGCCAAAAGCCAAAATGTTTGGGTTGACCGACGAACCTGGAAAATGCTGCTAGCTGACCGAGACAGGATATAGGAAATTTGCTGTCACAACAATTCCGTACCTAACTGTCAAGGCAAATTAAAAGAATGAGCATTGTGAAGGTTATCCGCGTGACACGCGACGATTGCCTTAACGTCATAAAGAGGATGCGTCTTTATAGATGTTTTCTACCAAACTTTGTTAGTTCAGTGCCGAATCTCAGAATCTCAGAACCTAAGTCTCTGCTGCTATTTTCGTCTTATTCGGCAGGGTTTGAATAGCCCAAGGTCCAGTAAAGACAAAGACTCACCAAAGGTGACGTTGGTACCAACCAAGCAACGGCTTTTGGTCTATTGTTGTTCAAATGTTGCGGTTACCAGAGAACGGGATAGCCCTTAACAGGTATCCCATATTTCATTTCACGGTGCTTTGAACTTGAAATCTCGCAATTGGTCTTCAAGACAAGACAAAATGCTGGACCAAGATGGATCAGACCGATTAGCGCATCTCTTAATTCAAAAGCGCCGCCTAACAGACGCGAAGGACTTCCCGGATCTGTGATGGACGACTTCTAGGTTGTATACACGCTATTATCTGGCTTGTAAAGCGTTTCGTGTTATCCATGTTTGAGCAGCATCGAGGGAGAAGGTTCCGAGGTTGCGGTCTGTCGACTGTCCCGGCCAATCAGAGCCGGTTTAGCCCTGACGCTCGAATAGGCTTAGCGCAAACTCTACGTAAGGCTTCGGTATTCGGCAACCGGCACTCGGCAAGCGGCATTGCCGAACCCAATCTCGAAATCTTAAAACGTCAGGACCTGCAAAGTTGAGAGTTCCCGGTAAAGCTCCTTTCGCAGAAATATATAGGGAAAGAGGTTTTATTCTGAAATTGGGAACGCTATGCTGCCTCAATGGCAAACAATTTCACTAGGCTCTCGCATCGATTCTCACCCGATTCAGGGCACATCACCAGTCTATCACCTTATTCTGAGTCCCTTTTCACCAAATCTCACTGGGTGAATCGCATGTTACTGAAACTTCTTGAAGCTTGCAATGTTCCAATGGCATTAACCACATAGTATTCTTGCGTTCGCCGGCCAAGTTGCGGAAAATACACGTTTCTGAGCAGTAATAATAGGGGCTCCTAGTGAAGTCGAAATCTGTCTCGATGTTTCTGTGGATGCTACTTTCTGATTGGCTCCATATGTCTGTAGTTTATTCACTTCTATTTTTTGGTCGTCCTCTTACTCGCCTGCAGAAAAGTGAGATGGTTGACAGATCAGATTGTGTGGGCGCCAAACTCCAGAGAATCAACTAGAGCAGTTGTGTTGTCACTCAACTGCTCACATTTGCCTTGTTTACCACAGTAACAATCTGCACCTCGCTACCCCCAATTTACCTCCCTGTTTATTTACTCTGTTCTCCTTTTACAAGTTTTGCTCGCTCTTACATCCATCCAACCTTTCTTCTTCACCTCAAACACCTCATCTCGAACACCTCGTCTCGCAGCCTCGGATCTTTACAACCACCCTACCCAACTGCAACTGCAACTTCTTTCCTTCAACTTATATCTGTTTAATCTCTCACCTAACAGTCTCTTTTAATCTACCTGCCATCAAAATGGTTAACTGGGATGCTACGGCCGATCGCGCCCTTCTCCTCAACACCATCGACCCCGGTGCGAAGCCCAACTGGGAGCGCGTGGCCACTACTATGGGAGATGGGTTTTCTGCTGAGGCTTGTCGGTATGTTGTCACAGAATCAATTAGTTATTTTTGCTACCAGATTACTAGCTAGCAACCTCCCTTTTTTTCTTAGCTTGATACTGATGCATACGCAGCCAGCGCTTCGGAAAGCTCAAGCGCGAGACACTAGGCCCAGCTGCGCCAGGCACTGGTGCTACTACCCCGACCCCTAAGCGCAAAGCCAACGGAGCCAACAAGGAAAACGGAGGGGACGGGCCAAACACCCCGACCAAGAAGCCACGCGCTCGTAAACCGAAAGTTAAAGATGAGCCCAAGGCCAAGGAGGAACCAAAGGATGTTAAGCCGAAATTTGAAGCCAGTGACGATGAAGATCACGATGCCAAACTGCAGGAGTTGGTCAAGCAGGAGGCTGATATGGCGTGATGGCATTCCGCGATGGATGTGTTCCATACTTGCGGTGAGTAATTCCAATCATTTCCTCCTATTGACCGTTAACGAGGCTAAGACCATTTAGACTTGGCTTGGAAAAAGCAGTTGGCGGCGACCGCGAGGGGTTGCGAACTGGATAATGCGGGGAAAGACTAGACTTGATATTCTTTTGCTTATTGCAGTCTTTGAATAGTTCCTATTTGCCCGAAGTTGACAGCAGTTGCATATTAAGCTAATTGCTTCTTCTATGTAACTTGGGCCGTAGCGATACTGGAATTTAATCCCGAATACAATCAGCCATATCCTCGAAATCCTATTGGAAGAATCCCCATCTCTTGATTGTTTACTCATTTTCACGGCGGCAGAAGCTGTCTTCATCAATGATATCCATGAGGTTTTACAATAAGAGACCCCTGCTTGCTGAAAAATGTGATAAAACCTTTCATCCAGCGAGCCAATAACTGCCAGCGGAGCCTCCTACCCATCATGCACAAATTGATAAAGTTTTGCGGGGTTCGACTTCATTCGTGATTCATGCGGTCTGGCCGAGACTGATCCCCACCATGTATGACAGAAACATGGCGCATGCTAAGCTTGTGCAGAGTGTGACCCGCAGTTTCCATGCTGCATATGTGCATATGCACAGTATTGGTATGCAAGGGAAGTCGATCAAGTCCATCATTCCCGGATGAGAGGTTGGCGACTATGGCATATGGCAGCAAACTTCGTTACCCCGCGCAGATACAAGAGTTTCGGATGTATCCAAAACCCCCCTATCGAGCCGATGATCTACACGCTGCACAATGGAGTCAGTGGCTTTCCCTAGCCGGCGCCGCAAGGGTCGAGATGCCAAGGACAAAAGAAATACAGGTCCGCAATATCCCGCTCACCGCCCCAGGGTATCTCCAGGGTCAGATTGGAAAATCCCTTCCAGCTACAGTTGATACGGTTGGCGGTCTGCTATCTGGTTGCTATCGGATTTTATCCGCGTGCACAAAATGTGAAGGTGTTGATCTGAGGTTCGGCTTCACCCGTTGTATCTGTATACAAGGCGCTGTAGTGCGGGACCTCCCATCCAACAGCGTTGTGTTCCATTGCATCTCGCGCAAGTGGACGTTTACAGGGGACTTACCCGTGTTCATGGCCTAGATTGTTTTGCTCGGATTGTGGTGTATAGGACTTGTGAGGTTTCCTTCCCGAAAATCGACTGAAGTTTCTATGTCTGTCATGGAGACTCGAAGGCTCAAGTCAGAGGAATGGTTTGTTCCATCTGTGTTATGGATAGAAAGGGGTTCCTCTGATCGCAGTGAATAGAACGTGAGATAGATACACCCGACATACCTTCATCCCAGGCAACATCTTACGTCCCCTGAGGTTACTTAACATCTAAAGTCTCCCCTCTAGCCTTTACCACCTTTCTCTGTTATATAGCCTACCAAAAACACCTCGATCACCATCTAAGTTCACGTTGCCATCAGAAACCTTTTGAACTCAATCCTCACACAAAATACCGCGACCCCCGACCTTCCAGTCAAGATGCCTATGGCTTGGGACGGACCAACCAATGAAAAGGTTCGTCAAAAATAAAAGGCCTTTGGCTCATTCTCTACTACTTTACCCTATCTCTTCCAAACAATACATGAGACTAAATTGGCTGACATTGCCCCAGCTCCTCCGAGGGATAATCAAGCAGGCAAAGTTTAAGAAAGAGGACTATGAAGAATTGGCGGCTTATATGAGAAGAAGTATGTGCAACTATCTATTGGGACAGTTGGATGTTCTACTATTTATGTTGAGAATCTAACGATCCTTTCAGACTGCACTGTGAAAACCATTCAACGGCGTATTCAGAAACTTCAAGAACCGGGTTCGCAAGACGAGTCGAAAGCATCAGCTACGTCTACCACCGCAAAAGGAGGAAAGTCTACCGGGGGTAAAAGCAATGCGCGGGCGAATGGCACGGCGGCAAATGGAATTTCCGGGACTGATGCTCCTGCAAAGAAAAAGCGCAAGACACTGGCTACGGATGATAAGAATGATATGGCTTGAAATTTGACGGCGAAGAGGCGTAAAGAAGAAATCTAGAGCTAGTAAAGAATGGAACTCGGGCGTCCGCCGGGGGAGCGGCCGATTATGTGTAGTTCTTGAAAATACGACGGAAGCCATAGATAATATAAAAACAGTTTCCTGGCTGCCACACTTTCAAAAGTTCATATCAATTATACATAAAGTAAATTGTACATGTAATTAACAATAAGGGGACTCGAGGAGTTCCAAATAGCAATACATCCTCTAAGGTACGTCGTTTGGGTGTATCGGAAGAGCCACAAGAGAACAGCCATTACAGGCCCTTAGTTTTTTTCTCTTATTTTATCAGCGACAGCTTTACATTGTGAGGGCAACAGAAGCTTCTGACACTCACTTCAGGCGAGGAAATTTAGTGAATACAGAGTGTTGTGCCAGCCCCTCTGCATTGCTACCTAGCAACACCCAGGCTTCTTTCAAACTACATACAACTCCTCTCCACTCCCTCAAGCAGACCTCACTCTCTTTTTACACTGCTACTATTTAAACGGTGCACAAATCCTATATCCTCCCAAAAGTTCAAATCTGTACCAATCGATTGTTACCCCTGCGCTTCAAGTTTTCAGCAGCAAAAATGCCTCCCGCTGGATCCTGGGACATGGCGGAGGAGATGAAGGTACGCAATGTCACGTACGGCCATTCCATTGCATCTCACTTTCTACCATCCATGTAATATGATATAGATTGACTGACACTCTCGTAGCTCTTCAGGAGAATCATCAAGATGACGAAATTCGACAAACAGCAGTATGAAGAGTTGGCTGCTTATATGGGCCGTAAGTACTCTCTATACACCTATACTTTTGATATTTCGCCCCTTGAATATATCTTTATATGCCAAAAAAAGCCCTTGTAACCAGACTTGCAACATTGTCTTATATTAATATCAAAACAAGGTACTACGAACGCCATCCAACTCCATATCAACATTTTGAAGAAGAGTAATCCCGAGGAGGACGATGCCCCATTGCCAGGCCCCGCCACCCCTGTCAAACGCCCGAGAAACACCGACGGCCAGGGCAAATCTGCTTCGGCTTCTAAAAAGCGCAATGCTAAAAACGGAGATGTTGGAGAGGAAAACGGCACCCCGGTAAAGAAGCGCAAGGGGAAAGTCGCTGTTAAGGACGAGGATGGTGGTAATGGTTGCTGTGCTGAGGAGACTGAGCGCGTGGAGGTGGAGAAGTTTAAACAGGAGCTTAATGGAGAGCAGTAGATTGCTTCGGGCCTGTGTTATGACGGGAGATTACTAGGTCTGGGATGGTTTACGGTTCGATAGTGGTTGGGAATTGTGACTAAGGGATTCTGGGTGAATACTAGGCAGCGTGGCCTTTAGGAAAATATGAGAGGCCAATTATTTCTGTTTGTTAAAAATCCAGCAAGCTGCATATTACCTCTCTCTACCGGTGAAGAATAGTGCGTTGTCAGGGTGCGGGTGCTCAGATGGTCAGAGGGTTAGATATCAGTAGTCTAGTCAACTGTGACTTTCTTTTCTTTTTTTTTATTTGGTTCTTGAATGCATATTAAGCGCAAAAAAGAAAAAACCGACCTTTAATGAGGGTCATTTTCAGACTGCATCTGCAGCCGTACAGAGAAGAGTGAATGATTACAGAGTGTTGTGTTTTGTTGTGTTCCTTTTCGTACCCCCTGGCAACAGTCTCAGGTTCTCTCAAGATCCTATATTTTTCTTCCCTTCCCATCATCTCTCTTCCTTTCTTTCCTGTTACTACCTGGGATAAACCACCAAATAAAACGTACCTCGAGACTCAGAATTGCCAATCTGCGAATTCTCGCCTCAGAAATTCAAACCGCCAAAATGCCCATAAATGGAATCCCGAGACAGAAGCAAAGGTATGTCAGATCAACAATATAAAATACTTTCTTGATGATTTTTGCTTTTGGCCTTTTCATTCTTATGCTAATACCATATAATCGCTAACATTATTTTAGCTTCAAGGCAAATCATCAAACACGCAAAACTGGGGAAAAAGGAGTACGAAGAGCTCGGGTTATTTATGGGTAAGTTGTTCTGTCATTACCAACATAGTCAAAATATATAATTTTGCTAACATCTATAACAGGCTGTACTCCAAACGCGATTAAACATCAGGTCATCATCATGCAGAACCGTTCAAAAGACGGAGTCGAAGAGTCGGGGCCGTAGACTCCCAACAGGGTCCCAGTTACTCCCAAAAAGCGTACTCCGGCCTCCGCAAAGGCCAAGGACACCAAGCGCAAAACTGTGGACGGGCGAAGACGGTCAAAATGGCTCGACCGATTGTACCCTGTTAAGAAGGCCAAGACTGAGAAGCCGAGCGGGATCAAATTTGAGAACTGGGAGGAGTTGGGGGATGATGTTGCATAGGAGGAGTAATTCCTTGCTATTGTTTGCACTTGTTACATGTAAGGGAAGGTGATGGTAAAGGTTATCTAGGGACGGTTTACTTGTTTGCGGCTTCAGGTTTGAAATGGTGGGAAAACGCGGGGTTTTGCCTGTCCGAAAGAAATAAAAGGATATTATTTTGTTTACAAAATCGCAATATGCTTGGGTTCCTTAGGACAGAATTCGATGTAGATGCGGATTAAATACGATATAGAGGGTCTTCATTCAAACTTTTAATAAGATCATTACAGGTTCCCTGTAGTAGGACTCAGGGATAAAAATTATATTGTCGTGGACCTAAGCAAGAAGCACTCCCAATAGGAACAGGCGGAGACACACACCATTGTGTCTACATGTACTGGACTAACGTAGCCACCTATCCTATTTTGACACATATAAGTCTGCGAACAAAAGTCACTGTGCTTCAAAGCTATGAGAAGAACAATTTATTACTGTTAAACAGACGGAAAAAAAGCATTTTAATTTCCTTGAGTACTAACTAGGAAAGGAGTAGAACCACCTCACGTAAGTAATGAATTTCTTCCTTCCCCGACATAAGGGTTACATCCCCCGACCAACAAAAAGAAAACACGGAAATATCAAAATCAGGCCCCTTTCAATGTAAAGCTCGGATATTAAGCAAAAAGCACAATGCAACAGTTTTCAACTTCCACTCCTCCAACCACATAATTTCGCAACACAAATCTAGGCAAACCCAGGAGCCATAACACCCTCGTCATCATGAACCTGAACGCCCCCATAGCCATCACCAAGCTCAATCTTGGGAGGGTAGACAAACTCGCTGCTCTTTTCGATTTTTGCCGGATGCATAGTATACTCGCTGGCACTGCTGTCGTAGGTTTTCTCGTCATCTGTGCCATCTTTGTAAGCAATTATTCCTGGTGGGAGAGATGGGGCAGTTCTCGCACGCTTGGAAGGAGTGCGCAGTGGAGTAGCAGAAAACATCATATCAGTGGAAGAGTCGGAGTCAGTCGCCTCATTCTTGATTCTCTTGTAGTTGCCTGTTGGGGAGACCATAGCTTCGGATTTGATGTTTTCCTTGTTAGAAGGAGTCAAGTCGGTATTTTTGCGCTTGGCAGAGCCACGATTTCGGGAGACGGGAGTTGCCACTTTCTTCGGGGTGGAAGCCGGAGTTGCAGTGCCGCTGTTTTTAATCAAGGATTTGATCTTATGGAGACGCTCGGTGATAGCGCGGGCAGTTGGTTTAGAGTTGGGGTCATTCCCCGCTAGATATTGTTAGAATATTGCAGAAACACGGGGTTCAGGGTTATGTCGTACGCCAGGCTTCCGAGACCTTCTTGGTGTCGACACTCAAATCGTGGGTCTCAATAATTTTCAGGAGAAGCTAGAGTTAGGTCAGCGAGTTGTTCGAAGCAAGCTTTGTATTGAGAAATATGTAAGCCAGTAGCTATCTTACTTGCTGGTCCGCTTCCGGAGTCCACTTGACAGGCATTTTGGCAATGAGGGGGGAAAAGCGATGCGTTGAACTTGGGGCTATGTAACGCTTTAGAGAGATGAGGCCAGATCGATGCAGTCAAAGAGCAGTAACCGCACGAAATAAAAGTAAAGAGTAAGTATCTGCCGTTTATGCGGATGTATGTGATTTGCAATGTTAGATTAAATTGAAAGGGTTGTTGAAGTCGAGGGAAGAACAGGCTCAGAGGAAAGTGAGGTGAGAATATAAAGTGTGTTGGAGGTAAAGTGAAAAGGAGGAAGTGAGAGAAAAAAAAGAGTAAAAGAAGAGGTAAAAATTTGTGTGAGTGAAGTAAATAAGCCTGTTGTGTTGTTGTTGCTGTTGTCAAGTGCGACAGGTAGAAGTAGAGCAAAGGGGGAGCTTCAAGCACGGATCAGGGAGCCAGCGAAGGGACAAGGTTGGACTGCTAAGAACCTTGGAAAGTGTACAATAAATGGTTAGGTTTTATTGGTGTAATTATATAGATCTTATATTTCAGAAAGGACATTGGTTGGAGAGAGAAGGCGCTCTGTAGCCACTGCCCCTGACGAGTGTAAATCTCAAGATATTATAGATCCGCAAAGGGGTTCCTATGCTGTAGGAGCAAAATTACAACATATTGTAAAACCAAGCGACTAGAACTATTGCGATGCTTCCAATAAGTCTGTTATGCCGCTGGCCTCAACTCCCACATGCATGACCGCGATGCGGCCCCGTCACCATCTCGAAGTAGCGGAGGTTATACTTCAACCTCACACCACGATAAGGCTGGACCCGCATGCTTAATCCTCGCCTACAGGGGCTTGGCAAACCTTACTTCAACCTCACCCCTTCCTCGTGGTGTCTCTGTGGTATTTCTCTTGCTCTGGGGAGGCTTCATCATGCAGGGAATAAGACCTGTTTTATGCAAGGGCAGCCTACTTTATCACTTTGCATTTTGTTCCCGACTGAAAATGGCGCCGTGTGTGAGTGGAAAGGCTTCTTGTCTTCAATCTGATCCATCACCTCACAGAGACGAGTCCTCGCACTCCCGCATTTCCCCGGGGATGATGCATTAGCTCGAACCTGGGGAACAAGAGCACATACTACGACATATCGATCTTGGGTCTCCTGTCGTATTGTTGCTATCTTCACGTAGATCTCATCATATACGTCAAGATGCTTCGGCTGCCCTGTTTGCCTAGTAAACAATTGCTAGTAGTTTTTGTGACCTATCGTATTTTTCAGTTCATACCCCGCATCTCCTAACTGCTACGAGTGCTCTTTCTCGAAATAAAAGAAACTACGGTGTGTGTGGTATGATTGCCGGTGGACCCGACCACGCCGAAACCTAAACGTCCTAGTTGCTGTCAAGGCCAAGGCGGGAAACGCGAGGATGGGCGACTGATTGTTCACCGCATCTACATGTAATGGCTTCGTTCTCGGATTCAATCCCTGCAGCGTTGACTGAATACGCATAAACATGTTAGCCGGACCAGTCGAGTCGCAATCATGGAGGCTCTTGATTGTCTCAACCCAACGTTATTGGGCCGGAAATGAGAGACACCAGATCCATAGACTCTCGCGTGTATGCATCAAACACACCGGAGGCAAATCAGGGACACAGATTGCAGATCTAGAGCTGCAATATTGAGTAGCAAAACCATGTCGGAGATTATTGTTTCGGGACCAGTCTCAGCTTCCATACAAAATCCCATCCAAGATGGCTCTGGTGCACTTGACAACTTGAATAACACCTATCTTTCACTCTCCTTCAACTCCACAGCATTTACTTAAATCTCCCAGTCCTCCACAACATTCAAAACTTCTTTCCCTCTTGACATTTCTCATCCGCACTCAACCTTCTCTCTCGCCCAAAGCGCCCCTGTTCTCAATTCTTAGTCTACCACAAGGACTGTAAACTGAAAGTATATTTGCTTGACTGCTCCTCGCTTCTGATCATTATCTATCCTTCTGTTGTGCCTAGCAACAGAAATCATTTCAAAATTATTCGGTATTGGCTTCATTTCCTTTCTGCAATCTCCGTGCAGTACATCTCAACTAAGTCTAACAGGCAGGAATCAGCTAAAACAATCCGGCAAGATGGGTATTACCTGGGACAAAAAGGCAATCGAGCACATTATCGGTGCGTTGCTGGCCGCACACCCTGGATTCGTCGTATGTCCAATCCTTCCCACTTTCTTTTGTCCTCCATTACCTTCCAGCATTTCCATATGGTTTAGAGACTAATCTACATACCCGTTTAGCCCGAATACAAAACAATGGCCCTGTACTTTGGCAACGGTGCCACATACGACTCCATGCAAGGTCGCTTCCGTGAATACCGCAAAATTGCGGAACGTATGCGTCAGGAGAACCCTGGGGCGGTTGGCAGTGAGACTCCCGTACGGCGCAACCCCAGTACTCCCGGCAGTGGCCGTGTAACCAAACCGACTTCTACCGCAAAGAACCGCCGTATTCAGGGAAACCCTACTACGCCTACCAAATCTGTGAAGGGGAAACGCGGGGTTGGCATGATGGGCGCGATTTTGCTCGATGGGGAGAACGACTCATTAATCAAGAGTGAGGATGGGGCGGGGAATGGGGCCGCTGCAGTCATGGGAGTGAAATCTGAGAACCGTTTCGCTGGAGCTGATATCTCAAGAAACGGCTATGTTGACAGCAAGGCCAATGGATATTCTGATGATGTGTTTCAGGCAGGCTGGGAGAATGGCGTGGTTACTCGGGCGGATGATTTCGAGAACGCGGTGCGCTTTGATGACGATTCTGTGGGATATGACATGGTCGCTTAATCTGTTGGGTTTCGGTTTGTGAAAGAGCCCTCGTATGCTAGATAATTTGGTGGTCTAGCTGCCAGTCTTTGTTCCGGTGTGGTTGTCCAGGAGAATGGATCGATTGCGAAACCATAGCAGATATGCACCCGAGTAATAAAGAGATCTTCATAGTCTCAATGGAATCTTTTCTATCCAAAGCCCGGAAAGCATCCTCGCACCCAAAACCAATCTAAATCCATGGCTTTGTGAAATAATAGGACGGCGCAATGCAATTCTTTACAACCTCGGGCCTTCTCTCGGAACTTCCGAATCCAAGTATATCATCATCAAACATCTTGCGTAGATGTTGAATTTCGTAAATTCGTATCCAATAAATACTGTACACGCAGATTTCGCATAGCTTGCTAAAGGAAATAATAGTACAATTTCCCGAACCGTGGAGCTAACAAAACGAGATGGGATATCATGTAAAATTCGCAGCAGAAGTCCACCCCCCAGCACCCCCAACCCTCCGAAATTCGACCCCCTCCCCAAAGTACCCGGCACCATGCCAAGACTCCATCATAGATGCTTCGAATGGGCCATGCGTCTCGCCCCCGTCGCGTGCATCCGACCAGCGGTATTCCCACATCGACGGAGCCTCACTCATATTTTCTCCTGATTGCGCCCCAGAGTCTTCGGCTGGCGCAGGGTCAACCCAGTCCTCGCCGGTCTCCCGCTTATACTGCCGCATCAGCAACTCCCGCTCCGCATCGTATATTTCTGTCTGACCCCGGCTGAGCAGCACATCGGCCGCCCCTGTGATATCTTCAATAGCGCGCTTCCGCGCTATTTCAGCAGGATCCTCTTCGCCCATCTCCTCATCCTCCGCGACGCCGTTCTTGGCGTTCTTTTGCCGGTTTCTATTCTTGTTCTGCTGCCACTTCGGCTTGTTCTTTTTGGCACCCTTTCCCACTCGTGCCAGAGCTTCCAGAATCGTCTCGCCCCGCTCCATATTCCGAATCAATGTTCCCAAAATATCCGCAGTGAGAATATTATCCTGCTCGAGCTGTGTCTTCCGTCTCTCCTCCTCTCTCTTCTCCGCCGCCTCCTTCGCCTTGCGCATGTCCTTCTTCGAAACCCCCTCCAACCAGCTATCATGTATAGCATCCGGATCCACAGCTTTTCTCACATAATTTCCCGCCTCGTCAAACCTCCCCTCCTCCTGTTCAGCGCGCATATTAAAAGCATCTAACAGCGGCACATGTGTCTTCTTCCCTCCGGCCCCGAGCTCTTCATCCACATCCGGCCCCACAGCCGCCCTCTCCCTCTCATCAACATCACTCTCGTCCTCCCCCTCCTCCTCCCCCAGGTCCCTTACCACCTGCTTCCCCTTTGAATTGCCAGTCGCCGCCGCCCCGAAATCCAACTCAACCGTACCCCCTGCCCTCGAATCATTAACCTGCCCCTCAATCTCCTCATCCTGCAAAAATCGCACCTGCTTTCTCTTCCGCGCCGTATCTTCGTCCCCAGCATCGACATCAAAATCCTCCTCCAGTTCCGCAAACATATCATCGGCATCTGAAGCCGGCGCACCACTTTTCTTATTAGCCCTTGCTTTAGCTTCTATACGAGCATCGAACCCTTCGTTCTCGCTGTCAGACTCGTAGCCCTCAATGTTTACTGCGTTGCGCCGTACGCGCTGCCCGCGGTGGCCGATCTCGTCTGCATCCAGCACCGCGTCATCTTCCAGGGCGTCGGGGGCTAGCGCGGAGGGATTTCGGACGTCAAAGCGGGGCTTTTTGGAGGAGGCGGGGCCATAGGTGTCGTCGTCTTCTTCCCGGTTGTGGTGCGTGCGGGCGAAGTCTTCTCCGGCCCGCTTTGGGCGGCCGGGGATTGAGGTCATGGCAGGATGATGAGGTACGGAGGTGTGCTTTGAAGGCGTAGTCACTATATGACTGACTCGGCAAGCTGGCAAAGACAAAATTGCACGGCCCAAGACGCAAATAATAGTCTATCAAAGACACGCAAATAAAGATGCAGTCGCAGTTGTCAAAACGTCCATAGCTCCAGAGCTTCGGATTTATATGGACCGGAACAACAAACGGCCGGATTGATCCTCCACGTTGCGTCACAGCAGCTGCTGAGTCAGCGGCAGGAGCTCTCCATCAACATTGCCGCATCAGATATCAAGTTGCAGCCTGTATTATTGATTTTGATATTGTTCACATTGACGGCTTCAACCCAGCAGATAGAGCATCTGGCGACTTTCCTCATGATACCCCTTTGCATTTTGACTTGAACTCTGTTTTCACTTGACCGTCAACTTCAAGCCATCAGCTAGCTTACCCGCCCAAATACCCAAGCCGCCATATCTATTATCATTTATAAGCCTAGACCCCTACACAGCAGACAAAACAGCTACAGCAGGTGTATTGATTGGTAGCAGTAAGCGGCGGAGACCACTGGTTTTTTTTAAATCATGGTAATCATTTTCACCATCCCGGTCCATTCCAGTAAAGTAAACTAACACTACCCCCGCAGTTTTCCCAAGGCTTTTACGAAGGGGACGACCCGATGGACGGTGTCCTGCACCCATCCATGGTGCGGATTCCGGGGCATGCAGCCAGACGATTTGATGAGTACTATCGGTGCTATCCGGTTGCTATGCTGCCAGGCCCGGAACGGGAAAACGTGAATCACGGAGGAAAAGTCATCATGCCACCAAGTGCGCTCGACAAGCTTACACGACTTCACATCACATATCCTATGCTGTTCGAGCTACATAACGGGGCGCAAGAGCGGATGACGCATGCTGGTGTTTTAGAGTTCATCGCGGAGGAGGGGAAGATATATCTGCCTTTCTGGGTATGTTAATTGATCATTTTTGGAGCTTAGTGCATCTAGAATGAACGGCATGCTAACTACTTCCAATGTGAAATGTTAGATTATGCAAACACTCCTTCTCGAGCCTGGAGATCTCGTGCAAATAAAGTCAACAGACCTTCCCCCGGGTCAATATATCAAACTCCAGGCCCAATCAACTTCTTTCCTCGACATCAGCGACCCCAAAGCCGTTCTAGAAAATGCATTTCGCAATTTTTCCTGTCTTACAAAAGGCGACGTCTTCACCTTCTCCTACAACGACCAGATATATGAAATGGCCGTTCTCGAAACGAAACCCCAACATTCCAAGAATGCCGTCTCCGTATTGGAAACCGATCTCGAAGTAGACTTCGCCACGCCCGTCGGATATGAGGAGCCGAAGCGTGTCAGTGGAACTAGCACCCCGCAAAGTGCGGCCAGTGGCGGCCTTCCAGCTGGAGGCATGCTGCATTCCCACGGCACAATGGCCCAGTCTATAAACTACGCAGCCATTGCCCCTGAGTCAACAGACGCCGCAAAGGGCGCCAAAGCCGTCTCATCCAACTTCCTTCTCGGCGGGCAACGACTAAATGCGAAAAAGGGCAGCAAGAACCCAACTCCCAAAGCATCTACCCCCGTTGCGGGCACATCTTCCAATGCCCCACAGCCACTGCCTAACAATCGAAGAAATGGGCCCCAGCCACTCCGTTTACCACCCGGTAAGCTCTTTTTCGGCTACGCGATCAAACCAGTCAAAAAGCGCGACGCCGAGAAGAAGGTGGAGGAGCAGGGGCAGCCAAAGTTCCAGGGTGCTGGTCAGACGCTGCGTGGCGGTACCAAACGAAAGGGTGCTGGCGTGGGAGGGTCGGCTACGCCTGCGTCTAGCGGCAGTGATGGTGAAGCCAAACAGAAGGCGGATGATGGGGATAGTAAAGGAAGGGGACCGGGGCGGACGCTGGGAGGGAGGTCTAGTCGGCCAAAGTAATGGGTTTGGATTCTTGAAACACAGCTACATAAACTACTGGAATAATGGCGATTTTTATTTATTTTTATATGGTGGTATTTGGGAGTTTTTGAATGGTCGGAATGATCCTTGATGGAATGAAGTAGTCATGAACTAAATGCATATCATATCAAGAGCAATGGAACCACGCGGCAAGATTTGTGGATATCCTGTAGAGTCTTTCTGGGGACGGGAAATGACACTGCCCCGAACAAACACCTAGGTATATATTTGTCCTGATCCATATATATACTTGAGCAAATTCGAGACCCGCTAGCGAATAACTTCCATCTTCATAGGTACTAGAAAGCTTTTGATAAACTTGAAACTTGACTAACGTTATTGCACAGAATGTGACGGGAAGCACCTCTACCCGCCTGTAGAATGTAGCTACTCAACGAACACAAAACAAGAACTCGGTGATCAACAATGTCTTCTCATTGATGATGGTTGTAAGAATCTTAAGGATGCTAGATACTCCGTACAGGCCTCGTAGAAATATTATCCGCCTCTCGCCGATCACGTGCCACCGTGCCCCCAGTCTTATGGTCCGAAACCCTCCTTCCATACCGGAAATATATAGTGTGGCTGTCACCACGGATACCGTAAACCCACCGTAAACGTCGGCGAAATCGTCCATTGATATCGTAACAGCATAGTCGCCGAAATCCTATCTAAAGATGTTACAAAATAGAACCATTTCATATCCTAGCCACTGAACGAGTCCCACCGTCACCAATCCTTGCTGAAAATCCCCGTGTCTCACAGCTCTGGCTCGCGCACCGCCTCATCATCATTCCCCAACTTCCTAGCAGACACAGCATCTGCAAACTCTTCATCAAAATCAAAGTCCTCCCTCGCCGTTCCCGCCTCGACTGAATTCCTTATTCTGCAGCATAGCCTTGTTGATTTCGGAGAATGGGCGAATAGAAGGGCGGCGGAGAGGCTGGTTCCGATGCGCATTGGAGATCTCGCTGGCATTGGAGAGTTTGGTTTTTTTAACTGGCGTTTCCCGCGCGCCAGTCGAGGCCCTACGCTTGAACTGATTGATTATTAGATTTCGATGGAAGGTTCCATCCCACAATGCTCCCCTTCTGAAAGGCGAACGTCCCCGGAGCCAAATAAACATGCAGGCGAAAGGAAAAAAGGAGATATGGGTCAGCACCCAAGGGTAAGCTGGTCGCCTGACCGTAACAGGATAGAGATCAATAACGTAAAGGAAGAGACAATGTAGAAAAATGTGATCTGTGGCGGACCCAGCTGTCCTCTCTCGTCGAGTCCCCTGGGCTCGCCTCCACCCGATATCTCGGTCGCCGATCGAAAAGCAAGCTGGCTGCTGAGGGTCCAGTCGTCCTCTCTCATTGATTTCTCTGGCCCTCACCTCCGCCTTGTATCTTGCTCTACTCCTGGCTGGCGTCTTGATCGCCGTTCTCTAGACTCTCATATTGAGTGCTGGGGGTCTCCTCTTCATATCCCTGGACTGGCTCCTGATCTGACTCCTCTTGACGTAGAACTCGTTGTAGGCGTTGTCCTCCTGCCCCTCCTTTTGAAAAGCTCATTTCTGGCCATCATATTGTTGTATTATTATCGTTTCAGAGTCAGTAACCAATGCGCGGCCCCAAGGTTTGGGTGTTGCCCGCTCCCATTCTGCCTCAAATCTCCTTTTCCAATTCTGGCGCGCTGGTGGTTTCTATGTCTCTCTGCACAACTGGTCTTCCCAGAGTCGCTGGTATTCCAACGCTCTTATTCTGATAAGATCAAAAATTCCTTTTGGGTTCTGGACGGTGCGAGTAGGTAGGCTGCATTCACTAACTTTTTCTCGGATTCTGATGGCTCGCACATGGAGCGAATCGTCTCAGGTGCAATCTTTGGACCGTTTGCCATAACCTGGCCATTTTTTTTGGTCGGGGTTCATCACCTCTATCTTGTTGAGCGACATATCCTTTTACGAACCAAAATACCACAATTGGCCGTCCGTCTCGTCCAGAGCCTCAAGGACAAATAGGAATGCAGAATGAATATCATCTTGGATCGCCGGGTTAACCACTTTTCCCTTCTGGGTGATGTTCTCTACCTTTTGATGATCCAAGTCTTTCTCAAGAGTGACCAGTCGTCTCCAATCAGTTTGCCCGTGGTATCAACAAACCTATCCGTCACCATGTCAATTTTGCCAATTCCGGTATTATTGGGTCGAGGGCGCTCAAGAACGATAAGATCAGCTATGTTTCTGTCAGCGTATGAATATATAATATAAATGTATATGTGTGTATAAGGGCAGTAATATATACATATAAAAGTATAACAATTATAACCATATCCTGACAGAAACGTACCTTCCAACTGTTGGATGTCGGCCTCCTGTTCTTGCATATACTTGGACTCGATAATTTTCCCTGCCGCTAGCTAATAGGGCCAAGTGTGCAACCGTATCGATATATCGCCTCAATCCTAGCATGACCGAGTTAGAAAAATGCACCTCGAATAAAAACAAAATAGACAAGGGGAAGACTCAATAGCTGAACAAACTCATTGATTACATACTCTTGTTATTAGTAGTTATTTATCTCTTTGTTTTCGTTCGGCTACTCGAGCGCGATTGTCTCCAATCAGACTCGGAATCCTGACTAACGTCAGTAGCAACTACACTCGTCCAAACTCATAGCTACAGCGGACTTATTTCACGGCAAGTAAAACTAAGTCACCACTAGAGATATGAGTTTTGCTCAGAGTAAGATAAAGCCCAACGCAAGTCTACATGGAGTGTGCCAGCAACTTCTTGCCTCAATCTTTGGGCCTTGGAGTCGCAAAGAAGGTCCTGGGTCCTGCGACGGGGGTATTCTGAGCTACAGTCTGATCATCGCAAGACTCTTGTGGGGTAATCAACGTGCGTCTCATTGGAAGAATCGACCTAGTCGAGATTGTTGGGTGAAGTAGGTTCTGTTTCGAACAAAGAGTACCAATTGGTTAGTAAGTTGTCTAGAGCAGAGAGAGAAAATGAGTAGAAATATCTATACATACCTTCATCATCAAATAAAGATGGGATTGCAGAGTTGATTGTAAAAACAATCCTCTTCTATTTAAAGTAAGAGATGAGAAGGCTCAAATGGTGTGCCTTAATGATATTGCTGTCTCTATCCTGGTTTATATTTTCCAATTGGCAGAGATTGGTAATAAAGAAGCTACCAGCACGAGCGCGCGAGAGAGTAATGTTGAGGTGGTTGATATAGCAGTCAGGCCCGAAAAAATAGGCCTTTGGGCCAGGCCTTTTAACTAAAAAACCTGCAGCAACGGGCGTGCTTAACTGACTTAACTAGGTTTAGTTAGGCCCCTAGAGGTTATAAGCGCGCGTATGTTATTTATATTTTTATTTTTATATTTTTTTTTTGGGGGTCGTGTCAGGTTTGGGGGCTGAGCTACCCGAAACAATAGGACTTATGGACTTGGGCTTTAACTAGAAACCCGCCCAAACGAGTTTTTTTGCTGGTCGGGTTAGTGACCCGGCGGATTTGGCAGGTCGGGTCACACCAACCGTTGATGTGACCTACAAATCTCAGGCTGTTTGCGATGACAGAATCCGCAATGACAATATTAGATTCTTTCCTTGGTATGAATTGATGTGTGAACTGAACCATGATATCTTCGAAGCTGAGATTGGGCGAATCTTTGTTGGCCAATCAGTAGAGCGGATGTACTAGATATGCATTATACTGAGAGAGATATGGACAGATGCGACAATATCCTTTGAAAAAGAATTGCATAGTTTCTTGACCAGAGAAATGACATAATTGATGTACTGAATATTTGACTGAAAATTGTTGGCAGTGAGGCCCTTGGCTTCTTCGCTCAACTCAATATTGACAATTTAGCTAGCACTACTGCTACTGAATTTGGACTTGCAATATCACTGTATTTTGATGGCGATTTCTCTCATGCTGCTGGAAGAGGAGCATTTTCAAGTTGGCCATCATAAAAAACAGTGCTAATGGGGTTGGTGATGTCTGAATGCATCTGGTATTGGCAGGTCAGCATGACCATTTTGTGGCCACGATCTACCAAACAGGAAAAAACGACTTGGCCAGCTGTGGTGTGAAGCAGTTGCCATGTTGACCTGTCCCTTTGCATTCTTCAAACTTGACTGTGTTTGACAAAACAGTTGAAGCAAGTTGCTTTTGATCTCTAATGAGAAAGTATCCAACAGAGTCATATTGAGCAAAAGCAGTGGCCATTTGAGCTTCAGATAAGTTTGACAGCCTCGTCAATAAAAATAACATGGGGCTCAAAGGTGCTGTAGAGGAAAAATGTGCCAGCCATGTGCATTGTGCAGTAAATGACACTTGCGTGGGCAAGCACAACTTTTTGAAGTTGAGTGAGTTCGCGGCGGAATTGCTTTTGGGTGGGCTTTTTCAAGTGAGATCCCACTTTAAGGTCATGAAAGGGATCCTGTAAATGTCTGAACAGGTGGCTATGATCATCAGGGCCACCCTTGTCATGTATACCAGAAGACAAGACACTGCGCCGCAACACTATCCTCCATGTCATGAACACGCGTATCAGGAATGGGGGTTGGGGTCTTCTTTGCTTTCCGGTACACGTCAAGGAACGGTTTGGTGCCAATGATAGGCTCGGTAATAATGTCATATTCTGGGTCTTCTGGTAATGCAAGAGCATGAGGATTGGCATCCTCGCCGTAGAGAGTAGTTGGATCCTCTTCGTTGGGAGTAGGTGCATCCTCAGAGTCTGTAGCTCCACCATACCAATTCTTGGTATTTGGCCCGGTGAAACATATAATAAGTGACCTCTCTGCCTGCCCATTTTGCATAAGTCATCGCGCATTCTAGGGAGTCCGCGAATTAGAAATGATAGCCCAGTTCACCTAAAGCGGAAGGTGGAAGCGAGCTTAATGTCTGCTTAGGGTCGTCTGCCTGTCACAATGACCATAAGCATCTCCAAACCGCGCATCGATACCGTCTTCGTACCATACCACTTCCATCGATCGGATATCTGGGTGCATTGACTGCCTAGATAACTGGCTGGATATTTTGGCATCCTCAGATTAATCATAGCTAGTCAACCCCTGAAGTTGGTCGATTACTCAGCCAACCTGACCTGCGATGCCACGAGTATATCTCAACGGGGCATAAGTTCTTCATATATCATAATATTCGTGCGTAAAGTGTACATGGCCCAGTACCATGGCTCTTGCATCTCTCTGAAAACCCGATCTTCTGGGCTCATGTGTCGACGGGCAAGCTCGTCAGATAGACCGCATCTTTCTAATTCATCTTCATACTGATCTTCAGGGATGTGTTCATAAGTGGTTATATCAGCTCTGCAATCAAAGTCGGGGTCGTACGACTCGGCGATGGCGTTCACTGCCTCGTCTCGTAGTTCAACACGACTCAAAAATGTTTTCGTCTCCTCTGACTGATTATAGTCGGTTTGAGTCATGATCGCAAAACGCCGAACTACTGCGCGGGTTGGCTATCTCGTGGTTAATTCACGACGATGTTGGTAAATTCGCTGTACGGCTGCTAGCTCCGAAGGACATGAATAGATCGCCTTATTGTTCTGTCCTATTCGGCGCACACGTGCAAAGGCTGAAGCAGGCGGTATCACAAAGGCAGCATGCTATAAGTGTCGATTAAAATGTCTGGGGAAGGGCAGCTATATACCGGGACCGCCACCGTCCTTATGTCCAGAGATAACCGAGTACTCACATCAATATCAAAGAGGATGCGAATGGAAGCTTATATAAAGTAATGGGTCTCGATATATAAATTCGCCACAGAGAGGCACAAAAAGTTCCTGTTGCTCTTCTGTTGCGTCTTCGGGTGGGAAAGGCGTCATGGATATCTTTCCTTTTATAATATAATATGCTCGGCACGACACTGAGGCCGAATAGATTCGATAGAATAGCGAACAACGGCGGCCACGTCCCTCGTATATGCTTACGTTGCTGGATGTAATGTTGGTAATGGTTGGCAGAATATGTAGCGCAGAAGGTATTTCTGCACGTTTTGGAGTACTAGGCTATGATCCGTCACCCGAGGAGGTTTAACTGATTCGATATGTAGTGACCGGATACGTATAGAGCTTGATGAAAGCCCAGCTGTGAACCAAGTAA
Organism: Helicocarpus griseus UAMH5409; assembly: GCA_002573585.1. Lineage (NCBI taxonomy): Eukaryota > Fungi > Ascomycota > Eurotiomycetes > Onygenales > Ajellomycetaceae > Helicocarpus > Helicocarpus griseus. The sequence goes on from PDNB01000002.1 coordinate 223,316, forward strand.
CTGCAGCTGCCATCCAACGCTATGAGGTTGACTGGGAATATTTAACATTCCCTCTCTGTTAATGTATCCGAGTCAATAAGGAACCCCTTTTGAAGATAGGTATCTCTCTCCTGCGTTGAGGCTATTCACCTTCCCAGATGTTAATGTCGCTGGCAAATGTTAAGTCATAGAAGCAAGAATCTGCTGAATAATCCCCCGCCAAGAGTTCCAATGTCCCTTCCTCGCCTGGCTTGGCGAATCGGGAACACATGGATTTATTTGGATTCTCTTAGAACGAAGCAGGAAAAAGAACGGCCTTTTTCTGAAGCACGTCAACAATATCTGCGGAATCACAGTCACCAGTCTTCTCCTGGCGCGAAACCGAGCAGCCATACGGTTTTCTCTGCCAATGGTTTGCGTCTCCCTTCCAGGAAGACTCTATTACGTACCTGACTGCTGAGCACTACATGATGTAACACAAAGCCCGCTTGTACTCGGCAGACTCTATTGCATCACGGATTCTCAGCACGAAGTCTCCCGCTGAGACCAAGTTCCTCGCTAGGAGCGTCGATATGTCCTCTGATAAGGGGAAGCGATGGGAGCGTGAGAAGTACGCTGTTGTGGAGAGGGGGGATTTGCGGAAATTTCAGCAGAATGAAGGGATAAAGAGGGCTTTGTTGGATACAGGAGAGAGGGAGCTAGTTGAGGCCAGCCCAAGCGATAGGACCTATGGAGTGGGGTTTCCAGCTGAGTTGGCGGAGGAGAACAGGGGTGCTTGGGGGATGAACCTGTTGGGCAGGGCTTTGATGAGCGTACGGGAGCAGTTGAGGGAAGTGAATGGGGAGTGAAGTGGAATTAGGATGAAGGACAAATACAAAACAACATCGATTCATTGTACTGGGGAAGGAATGAGATGGTGATGGACTGATGGTGATGGTGATGGTGATATAGATTCTAATTATAGCAAACCCCCACGTGGGACAAATGTCGATCCCAGCAAGACATATGCCGAGGCTCATCGACATCGAATCGTGTAACTGCCCCTGGATCCCTCAAATTGCACGGCGGTTGCTTCCCACACTGCCCATAGAACGCCCTCGTATACCTTATATCCCCGTCGCAATGGGTTCTGCGTCACCTCCAACCCCCGACATTTTCACCACCTTCACCAAGCTCTCCCCCGTAACTTATCTCCGGGAGCCCCCGCCCTCCTCCTCCCCGCTAACCCCCTCCCAAACGCCAACAATATGTCTCCTATTCTGGATGAACGCACTTCCCCGCCACACTTCAAAATTCGTCCATGAATACCTCACCGCCCTCCCCCACGCCCGCATCATTTGCATCCGTACCACCTCAGCCGACTTCCTCCTAAACAGCTCCGACAACTCCCAGCGCCGCCGCGTCGCGCCTTTCGTCAACGCACTACTCGAACCCAACAGCAATGAAGATGTCCCCCTATATTTCCACGTCTTTTCCAATGGCGGCATGTTCACCCTCTACCACATCGCTGCCTCCTACCGTGCAGCAACCGGCTCTGCGCTGCCGCTAAAGACCCTGATCGTCGACAGCGCGCCCGGCCGTAGCTCCATGAGCCGCACCGTCAAGGCGTTTTCATACGCGCTACCTAAGTTCTTCTTGTTCAGGATGCTAGGCCAGGTTGCCATTTGGGCGTCGTTAATTGTTTATGCGGTGCTGAATCGACTGAGGAGGAGGTTGCATCCGATGGAGGTGGCTAGACGGAGATTGAATGATCCGAGCTATATTGATAGAAGTGCGAAGAGATGCTATGTGTATTCGAAGGAGGATGAGCTGATTGATTGGAGGCATGTGGAGGAGCATGCGCGGGAGGCCAGGAGGGCTGGATGGGAGGTGGATATGGAGTTGTTTGAGGCACCACATGTGGGAAGTATGAGGGCAGATCGGGCAAGGTACTGGAGGGTTGTTTGGGGACGGCTGATGAGGAAGGCGGAGATGGGGGAGAAGGAGGAGAATGGAGTGGTGATGAATTGATTAATGTATGATACCCATGATATTTTTGTTCTACTCCGAAATCATCCATAAAATCACAAGCCCAGTGGTGGAAAGAACAAAAACAGAAAAAGCGGTTACAAAGGAATGCAGCTCTAAGAAATCTCCATGGCATCACCATTAGCATAAGAAAACGTCACATCACCCTCTTCACCAATGAACCGCTTCTCGAACTCGTTCACAAACTTGACACTTCTGGCGGGGTCAAGGAAAAGGTGGAAGCTTCGTTGTATGTCTTCGAGGCCAACCTCCTTGGATTTGCGCTTCTGGCTCAGCAGCGTCGAGGTTGCGATGATATTGCTAGCATACCGCAAACCCGATTCCTGACCAATCTTAGTTAATAGTGCAAGCGCATCGGGCGTAAGATCAATCTCCTCCTCCTGAGCGCGAATGGCTAATATCTGCTGGATATCATCCTTGGAGTACGGTTGTGTGCTCACGATGACGACTCTGTCAAGGAAATCGAGTGGCAGTCCGTGCGGGGACCGATAGGAAGTGCCGCGTATTCTAGTATGTCCACGGTTGCTCGCCATGATGACGATGGGGGCCAACTCCGCTTCCAAAGCTCGGTTGATGTAGGAGAAGCATTCGATATCAAGCATATGAACTTCGTCGATGAACAGCACACCGGGTATAATCTCCGCCTTGCCTTCCTCCTTCCATTCCCCAACTTTGGTATTAATTTGATCCCGCACCTCGCTTCTGATTTCGCCGGTATCTCCGGAAAATAGCGCCAAAAATCCTTGCGTCCTCGAATTGATCACGTCAATCTCGTGGAGGCTGACGGTGTGCACTATTTCTTTCCGTACTTGCAATTCCCCATCCGGGCATTGGACGAATTTTGTATCTGCTCCCATAGCATCGTAGTCCCGAGACCGGGCGTAAGAGCGGCCCAGCTTGGTTATTTTACCAGAGGCCTTATCAATGGAAATGACGTCTCCCGCCATGACGCGCTCCTTTGTCATTGAGTCAATCATCTTCGTGCCCATGTCGTAAATAGTCTCCATATCAGTCGTTTTTATCGTAAGTTTGCCTTGTTTGTTGCCCTAGAGCGAATACTGGTTAGTGCTCCTCGGAGCCGCAAGACGGAATATTGGACAGACACATACACCAGTCAGAGTCCGGTCGATTTGGATCTCGACGACTTCTCCTTCTATTATCTCACTCTCCTCTTTTATCCGGACTCCAATTGATTTGCGAAAAGCCTGTGTAAGCGCTTCTGTCTTTGACATCTCCAACGAGAAGATCTCCGACGACGCGACCATGGTAAACGGCACATCGGGCCCGAGTGACTGCGCCATGCCCATTGCAATGGCCGTCTTTCCTGTGCTGGGAGGACCAGCTACAAGAACCGCACGACCCGCGATCTTCCCATCTTTTACCATCTGCAGAATAACGGCCGCAGCTTTTCGCGCTTTCTCTTGACCGACCAGGCCTTGCGCGGAATGACGGGGTTCGAGAGTATCATTGTCGACGCCGAGACCTCTAATATGGGAATGCGCCGCGACTAGGTTAAGGCCTCTGAGCTCCTTGCTCTCCGCGATGGTGGATATAGCCTAGCAAGGGTTTAACAATATGAGCTGGCTGGAAGAATGATTTTGCTGGGAGAACTTACTGCAGCCATGGTAGGCGAGACAGCACGTCAAGGGTGCGCTATTAACTCAATATTCAAATAGAATAATTTCAGCAGCAAAAAATTGGCGTGCAAAGCAACTCAAAATGCTGTCTGTAACAGCGGTAATTGCGGTGTTGATGGGGTTGAGAATAATAAGTTTACCGCATAAGGTTGGGCCTGGACAGAGCGACGGATGACTAAACGGTGTAGGACTGCGCGGCTAGTCGGAACAACATATGTCCGAGGCGCGTGTATAAAAGCTTCCCATTCACTTTTTATTATTTACTCCCAACACGACACGCGACTGACTTGAGTTCGACCAGACTTGACGTGACGTGACTTGTAAGTTGTTTGTGTGTGTGTCTGCATGCGAGGGATGACTACGGCCTGAGTTATCTCTATTGCTTGGTACAGCCAGCAGAAAGAAGCTGGCTCATCCTCAGCCAGTTTTTCATTCGTTAGCTCAACCTGAAAAGCGTCGCTCTTGCAATCTCTTCTTCGATCACGTCCCCTGCGTTGTCTACACGACGCCTTCACCTACGTAATCTACTTGATTAGTGAATGAAGCTATATTCACCTTAGCTTTTATCTGAAGGTGGGTTCCTAGATCACTAGCCTTTAATATAAATTCGGTTTTCTAAATTTCAACCAGCTTCATGTTACTTACTAGTACGTCAAGGAAGCTGTTTTTGCCTACAGGTTAATCACGCCCTACACGTCGACACCAATCGAACCTAATAATTCATCATCGGTATCCAGTCGCAGTCATTCACTCTCATCGCCATGCCTCCGCCACCCCTACCCCCGGTAAAAGAAGCCACTGGCAAACCTAGCCAGGATGCTATGCCCAAGGATCCCCGCAAGTTTAAATCTGATCCACAATTCGACCCTGCTCGTGCACTACAAGAGTTTGCCTCACATGTTGCTTCTACCGTCAATCTTACTGGTGAGCGAAGTAGGTTGGCCAAACGAGCGCAATCGGAATCCATCGCATTACAGAAAGCTAGTATTCGAGGTTTCCAATATCCTTCAATTGCCAAGCGACTCAAGACGGGGAAAGAGCAATTGGATAATGAACTTGCTAGGGTTGATGAAAAGCTCCAAACACATGAGAAGATACGGGATGACATGATAAAACAATTGGCGGCTCACTTCAACTCTGGACAGAAGCAGGCTCAGTCTCACTCTGAGCTTGAAGAGGTGAGAGGGGATGCCCGGCAAACAAAAGCTGACATCCGGGATCTCAGAAAAGAACTCGCCAAAGCGCTAGGAGATATAATGAATACACTGGAAAATCGAATTGCAGACCAGCTCAAGTCGGCTGCGTTATCGGCGAAGGCCCGTGAGGATTCTTCCCGCGAGCAACTGCAAGAGACCTGCAAAAAATTAGTGAACGAGAGGGCGGACCTTTCACTTCAGCGGCTTGAAGACGTGGAACGCACATTCCATCGGCTGCAAGGGACATGTGACATGCTGAAAGACAGGATGAATAGCTGGCACCAAGAACTTGAAAAAATGCAGCACTCTATCGTACAACTACAGACAACATTCAACACTTTCAAGGATGAAAAGACGAATCCTACCCCTGAGCCACACCAACCGACTCTGAATGGTTCCTCTGCCAGCGCCGATTCCCTTGCAGACATTATGAGGCAACTTGAAAATATCAGGCAACTCCAAGAATCAAAAGACGAAGCCTTAGCAGATGACCTCGAGAAATATGAGGCAAAATTGGCTACATTGGAGCAGGGAATTTCAAAGTTACAGCAAGTGGCGGAAAAGAAGGAAATGAGTGTCCAAGCAATTGGCAATGGCAAGCCTTCCACCCTACAAGTGAGCCCTGAGCTTCTGGAACTACGACAAGGTTTATTTGTGGCCGACAAGAACATCAAAAACCAATTCCAAATGATCCACGCCCATCAAACCGCTCTTCAATCTCTAGAAACCCGATACAATCATCTCACGACTGAACAACTTGTCCAACGTATGGTGGTAGCCATGCAAGAAATGTATCCGCACGCTAGCACTGTACAGCACGAGCTTCCAGGAATTAAAGAGAGTATTAAATCACTAAGTACATCTGTTAATGCTCTCCATGCTCAACTACGTACCTCAGACGAAGCCCGAACAGCCATGGTCAGTGACCTCAGCGCGGAAAAGGCCCGAATGGACGATGCTATCAACAGTCTCGGGTTGAGGATGAACGAGAATGAAAAGGATTTGAAGACAAAAATGGACCATCTCAAAGAGAAGTTAAAACAAGATATGGAAGATGTCCAAAATGAGGTTGTACAAAGGGTTGCACCTCTATTGTTGGACTACCAAGAGCGGACAAAATCGGAAGAGTCATGATTCAGGGGTCTCTTGTCAGATATTATGTTACGCCAAATCTATCTCGATGTTGTGATGGTCTTGAAATCTGTGTGAGGTCATTTGACTATGTTTTCTATGGATATGGTTCATGAAAACTAGCGGAAATTTTCTTCTGTTGTATGAGGGTAGTTGTCTACAACTCATTTTTGTGTCTTTGGCAGAGGTATCATTTTTTGCCTAATTCTGCAGATTGCCAAGTCAGCTGGCATTCCCTGCGCTAGACTGCCATCACACATCAATGCAGACAAACCTGGTCCTTAATCAATTAGTTTCCCACAAATAAGGGAAACAGTCAACCATGCCTGTTCCGGGCCACTCCTGTTCCCATTACAGGATTCTGTTAGCGCCTACAACACCGGTTGTTCGGAATTTTAGTGTGCTTTCATGCAATCCAGCCGCTAGGGTATGCGATGCATATCGCAGCAGGTAGCCGATGATGCTGGAACAGAAGTGATGGGGGCGCCTTTGTTTCCTGCATATGGGTAAATCCATTATTCATTCACCAAGAGTGAAAACTAAGGAATCATGAATTCTTGGAAATACTTTTACTCTCCCATCGTTTTCCCGGTGCATTTTTCTTCACCACTCTTGCTCTCTTCAATTCACTTTCACCTGTACTTCTACGTGAGCAGTGAATACCTAGAATCCACGACATCGAACCACTCCAACCTAACAGCTTGTTGCTGAGCTTTTCCCGCGCTTTCTGCAAGCTGTTTAGTCTGCAACAGTTAGCGAAATGGCCAGCCTCAAAAGAAGCAAGACGATGCCAGCAGATGGCCAAACAGCCAAGTTCCTGTATACGATCCTGAAGCAGCTCGACCTCAAATCGGTAAGTTCTCTTCTCGTCGGATAACCCTGATATTTCTTTCACTGACATATTATGCTAGATCGACTGGAATCTCGTTGCATCGCAGCTTGAAATTACAAACGGCCACGCGGCGCGCATGCGCTTTTCTCGATTCCGGCAGCACATGGAAGGAATTTCCACAGTCCAGCGCACTCCGCGCCCTAAGAAGGCAAAGGTCGACAAAGCGCAGTCTTCGAAAAAACAGCAGCAATTTAACGAGGTGAAGCGGGAGCCGACTGTGAAAACCGAGCAAATAATCAAACAGGAACCGGGTACGGAAGAAGCGTGTGATCCAGTCCAACCACAATCAACGTTCGTACCTGTTGAAATGAAACCTACGATAGTTTCCACTGCAGTTCATCCCTACTCTATGACGACTGTCGCACCGGCTGATCTTGCCCTCCCGTACCCGGCCAGTAACCCCGCTGTGATGTTCCCCAGCCCGCCACCAACTGCGGCGGATTGGAGTCGGATTAAGATGGAGAAGTGTGAGGGTGCGTCCGATGATGCGGTTGTGAAGAGGGAGTTTGGCGGCAGCAACTAGGGCAGAAAAGAGAACGTTGTGGATAGGGAACCGCGTGGTGTGTTTCACACCGGGCAATTTTTATGGTTCTTCACTACTATGACTGGGCGATGGGGGCGGTTGGCCGTTATGGAAGGGTTGCATATACGCTTTCTTTATCTTCGAAACATTTACGGCTTCATCGTAGATAGCACCGTTTAATGCGTTTCGGGCCTTCATTCTAGGCCACTTTCCGTCTTTCTATTGTTTTCGCCATTTACCGTTACCGGTCATGTGCACGCAATATCTAGGCCGGCGTCATTACTACCCCATCGGCATACATCTAGTTTTGTGTTTTATGCTTCTAAAGTTCAGTAGGTGTCGATTATATCTAGTGATCGATTGTTGTTACTATCCAGTGGATTTTTGATGCATAAATGTTTCCTGTTCATAGGCCATATCTGAAATGACTTTTACAATAGTCTGCTCCTCATCGCTCTCACCCTAGAATCTCAATTATAGATCGAAGAAATCTACCCCTGAATTTATATCGAGTTATCCATGCGTTTGCACTTCCCCCACCTTCAGGATTTTGAAGGACAATACTATGAGATAACACAACTTTCCTACAGTACTCGAATGCTCGTACTGGCGCGGTCTGCACTGTTGCTTGGGAAGTGAAGGAGTGCATGCAGTGCTGGCTGTTCACTTCGCCCCCGGCAACAACACATTTAACACCTCGCCTCTACTCTGTGTTTATTTACAGCTGGGCCTCTCTTAAACATTCCGCACAACTCTTTCTCCCCTCCACATTTTTCTCACCCTCAATCTTCACAAATCCCTCAACAACCACTCGCTCTCTTTAACACACAACCAAACCACGACCACATATCGAGTCCTTCTCTCCATTACGAACCTTCATCCCATCCCATCCACACCACAACCTCACCCCATCGTCTTTACACACAAATAACCACCATGGCTGATACCAAGAACAACGCCGTCGAGGGCGCAGACTCCAAAGACGGCAAGGCAGCCAACGCCAGCGACGCCATCTTCATGATGGAATGTCTCAAGCACCTCCAAACCCCCGCTACGGTAAGGCAAAGCCTATCAATGCAACCCAGATACTCCAAATACATCCCAACCCAATTCTGAGAAGGCCCCCATTCTAACTCTTTCGTCCAGATCGATATCACCGCCGTAGCCGCAGCGATGGGTTACGGAAACACGGGCTCAGTCGCAAACCGCATTCGCGAAATTAGGAAGAAATTCAACCTACAGCAACACCTCTCGTGCACCACCAACTCTTCTTCCAACGGAGCTACAGCTACCCCTCGCAAGGGAGCAAAGGCCAATCGTGGACCTATCAAGGCGAAAGCGGAATCTACTGAGGAGGGCGGAGAAGAACCCAAGGCCGAAAAGGCGAATCCGGGTAGGAAGCCGGGTGCGAAACGTGGACGGAAACCAAAGGCTACTGCTGCCGCTGAGGAGGCTGGTGAGGAAGTTAAGGGGGAGGATAGTCCTGCTGTCGAGGATACTGCATAGATGGACTGTTGCTAAGTATGTTTGTATGTTCTGTTTGGTTCAGGGGTTGGATAGCTTACAAGTTTTAGGACTTCTCCTGTATACGCACCGGATATGCAGGTTTCAGTCTAGTTTCAACAATTGGTACTGGATCTTAGAGAGTGGTTGGGATGGTGTATGGAAGCGGTTTGGCCGGTTTTTTTTTCTGTCGTGGTGATCTAACGGGATGATAGCTAACTGTTAATGTTTCGATGGTTTTCTCAATATCTGCTTGGTTCTTTTTTCCCTTTTGTCTTTATTCCCCTTACTATCGTGGCAATTTAATATTTTCTTCACTGCCCTAATAGCATGAACTTTTCTCCCATCCCTGCTCTTCGCTCTGTTTTTCATGGCTTAATCAGACAATTGGTTTATTCGCCTGCCCACTAGCTAGCTTTGCATACATGTACTTGCTTAGTCAATCGCGGATGATTATGGGTTCAGATAGCTTCCAGAATACAAAGTTTAGATCGCGGGCCATCTGTAGGTTCTATGAATATTCTGATAGTAGTAAATCCTTAAGTTGGCTCTCATTGGAATAAGCTATGTGATTGACCCGTTGCCTGCTGTATATCGGCGTAGCAACATCTATCTACCTTAGCCTATACAAATAAGATAACCCTCTGCGAAGCAACCCGGCCATGCCATAGCCCAGGAACAGCTCAAATGCTTCCCATCGTGTTGCCCAGATACCATACAAGAGGTAGGTGCTTGCCACCAACAGTGAATGCCAATCCGATCAATGTGTTATGTTTGCCCTCCTTTCATCTTCTGCTAGCTGCCTGCACTCTCGCCATTGTTGGCCAGCCCCTTTTTATTTGACACTCTCGTTCTCTTTGACGCAGCAGCCCTCCCTCAGCCAACTAGCAACACTGCTGCCTTTCTGAAATCCCATCCTTTCTTTAAGGAAACCTCCCTTTTACTTCCCCATCGCACTGTCGGGTATCAAACCTCATTCATATATGCAGTTCTCTCTAACAAACCGACACCTCTTACTTTGATATCAGAGATCAAACTAAGTCCATTGTCTGCTGTTTTCTTAGCATATTTCCCACTTCTCATCCACCTCAGTCTTCATCTCAGTTCTGACAAGATCACAGCCTGACCCCTACTCTAAACCCCCTCTCTTCACATAGCAACTTCACCCAAACGCGCCACAACCAGCCCAGAATCCCAATCATCAATCATACACTTCCAGGCTTTCACAACATTTACCAAAAGCCCAATCAGCAAAAGCTGGAAAGGATGTCTCGCGTCAGCAGTGAAGAGCAGCTAAACTTCCTGCTGAAATGTGTCAAGCACTCGAGCAATGGCAAGGTAAGCTTCTGATACCCTCATCCCCTTTTCCCATTTTATCTCCCCTGTCTATATTATCGTCCACTGCACCAATTGCCGCGAAGAATATATAACTCCAAATTCTAACGTCAACAATCCAGGTCGATTTCACAGAGGTAGCCAAGGAATGCAACATCGTCTCTAAAGGCGCTGCGTAAGATATTCCCAAAAAGTGCTGCCATGTCCTATCATGCATATTTCATTGCGTGCCCCCATTCTTCCTCCACCACCATCACACATTTCCCCCAAAGAAACCCCTCTTCGTATACATCACTAACAACCCACCAACAGCGCAAAGCGCTACGAGCGCCTCATGAAAGCCAACGGCATCAACCCCAACGGCGGCCCGCTCTCAACCAGCGACGCCCCCTCCCCCTCCGACGCAGGGAGCAGCACCACAACCACCCCCAAGAAACCCACTACCCCAAAGACTCCCCAGACGCCCGGCGCCAAGGGCAAAGGCGGCGCTGGAGGAAACAAGACCCCGTCGACCCGCAAGCGCAAGACTACCGGTAATAAAGCTGGTGGCGGCAGCGTGAAGAAGATCAAGAGCGAAGAGGGGGTGGAAGAGGATAGTGATGTCGATGGGGATGTGGGTGATAGCAAGGTGTATGTCAAGAAAGAGATGGATGATGCCGATGCCGATGTCGATCGCGATGACGATGCTGTTGCTGGTGCTGATCCCGAAGCGGCTTCGTTGCACACTCAGTTGTTGGGAGAGAATGGGGCGATGAGATCTGGCAATGATCCGTTTTTGACTCAGGAGTCGAAGCTGGCGGGGGATCGCGAGGATGGCGTGCTGTATAATGAGTTCTGCGCTATCAATGCTATTCCGAAGTGGGGTGGGGATGGAGCTGGTGATAGTGCTGGTGCAGTTACTGCGGGTGGATATGGCGTATTTGGTGGATTTGGGAGTGGGAGTGGGAGTGGTGTGTATGATGATAATGGCGCTGGTGAAGGGGAACTGGGGATGGAAATAGGCATCATGGGAATGGGAATGGGAATGGGAATGCTGGGTGGCGCGGATGGGGCGTAAGGGGACGAATAATATGCGATTTGTAGAAAGGGAGGTTAATATTTCTTTGACGCTGGTTTTGCAGAATTTAATTGATACTAAGGCAGGAGAATGGTCTCTTTTGTCAGCTTCGGCATAGGCATGATCAGAGAAAAGTTATAGGAATTGGGAGTGAAGATAAGGGGTTAAGACAGTGATAAAATATTTAATGAGAATGCACGAGAAAGATTTTTGTTTTACAAAAATAATTCCAGAATATCAGTCCATAGCCCACAGGAAAGAAGGAAGTGAAGAGTTTGCAAAGCTCAAAACTTGCAACACACACATAATTAACAAGCACTGGGGGCCTATCTTTGAAGCGAGCTCTTCATATATTTTGAATAATAAACAATAAAAAGGCCCAACAAAAGAATAAGTCAGTTACTGCGTGGGTATCGAAAAAAAAAATTGTATAGAAACACTTCATGGTCTGGAAAGATAGGACTGTCTGACTGAGCCCTATACATCAAGGAATCCATGGCTCGTGGGTGGGCACTAACTGGAAAACATCAGGGCATGTTGACAAACCATAGTCATACACAAAAGCGCTGAAATATAACCAGAATGAAAAGGGTATATTGCTCGCGAACACTGAATTATAACTGAATTATAGATTATGGCCCTAACCCAAAATCCCGATTTTCCTTCCTGCGAGAAAGAAAATCAAGTTTTGTGGGCTAGCGCCGTTTGCATATAGCATAGCAGAAACAGCGAACCAAAATACATGCAAAAAACTGAGGGCCGGTTTTCTGTATGTAAATTGACCGGATTCAACGAACTGTGTTACTAACACGCAAAAGGATCGAGATCTGACATTGGAGTGATCCAGGCAAAAGCGGAGCTGAAAACTTATACATCTGCCATGACCGCCTCGAGGATTTTCTTCCTGTATTTGCTAAGTGCCAGGTCCTTCTTTCGGCTTTGTTTCCGTAAATTTAAGTATCGCTGTTTCCAAACCGCCTCGGAGGCATGCTCATCCATGACATCATCCTCTGAGCAATAATCTTCAACAATACGGTCTGCTCTCGTATGGGCCCCGGGAGTCTCCTGCGCCTCCCGCCCAGGAATTGTAGCATGTACAGAAAGACCAGTGGCGGGATTAAGATCGTAGCTGAGGCTGTAGGGCATTGTTGACGCGGATTCATTCCCAATTGACGACGATCCAGGTGTAGATGCAGCACCCTGCTGTTTGTAACCGATATTATCGGGACAGGCCTTAACTGTGAGCTGTCCGGGGGGATAGCCTCCTAGTCCAAGCCTATAGCCAACTCCAAGGCACGCAGCACAGTAAACTGCAACCACATTCGACGGCAGCCCGGGGGCGCATATCAGCTTTATCCTCTTAATCACCACGTCAGCAATAGTCCTCGATTCGCCTAAGCTGAGTGGCATGTCGCGGTTTACGAGCTTTCCCTGGTGTATTTGAAGCGAAAATGCGTGAGCGACGTCATCGATGGTGAATTCAACCTCTGACGCTTGGTTGTAACGATATTGGGAGGCCTGGTTACGGGTGACCTGCTGGCTGCTCCCCACCTCACTAGGTTGCTGGCGTCCATGTTCGTTTGTGGAAGATGAATTCCCCTTTTCTCCATTTACTAAAACCGTTGGAGGCGTGGCCAACCGCACGGGAGCTCCTTGGTTTTGCGGTACCTGCAGTTGTAACCTAGCTGGTTTATTATTCAGGGGTTGGAATGGAGGAGCCAAGCCGGATGAATTTGTTTGCGTATGCGTGCCGTTAGTGCCATCCTTGTTTATTAACCCGAACTGTGCCTGTTCAGCATGACCGGGGCTTGTGTTTGGTCCTTTATCTTTCAACTGTACTGAGAAAGTCGAAAATGGACCGTTCTGTGTTGTCCGATTCCCCCCTGGACGACCTCTAAACTTCGTACCATTGGAAGGATTCCCAGCACCAGACCAAGCAGATGAAACAGCTGGACCACGACGCCGTTTGGTTTGAGCTTTGTCGTCTGAGGATGGGGTTATAGCAGATCGAGGCTCGATTGGATTAGGAGTATCTGAATCACGGTATCGAGGAGTAATTGCTGATTGTGGATATTGTATTGCAGGAGATATTTCACGTCCTGGTACGCGCCAACGCGAATCGAACTCCCGAGACACCATTTGGTGCTGGTTAAGCTGATTTTCTGCGTTATTCGGCACAGCAATGGCGGAATGGGGTGCGAATGGGTCATGTTGCTCTAGATCGTCGGGAAACGCGCTCCATGGAATTGCGGAATTTGGAATAGCTGACTGTGCAAATGTTTCAGGGTTGTAGCTCAACTCATTACTTTCCATTTCCACGGCGGGTATATCCAAATGTGGGCGTTTAGGGGCTTTCGGGTCGTCCGAATCCCTAGGTTCGGCTCTCTTCCGGCCCTTTTTTGGTTTCCACTCAGGGAAAAGCGCCCTCAAAGCCAAATCTTCTTCACGTGGAACTCCATCGCGACTTTCCATAGTCGGCTCAGTAGAAGGGTTAAATTGAGTATAGTAGACGTGGTTATGCCCCAAGCAGTATTCGAAGAATGCATCTACATGCATGGCACGCATCCAGCGCTATATATATGTTAGTATTGTTGATAGCTAAGTTTGATACTGTGAGATAGTATTAATATACCTTAAGTCGCACAGCATACTGCTGAACCTTTTGTGTGCTCTGTTTCTTTTCCATAGAAGGAGGTTCAACACCTAGCTCAATTGCCAACTGAATCCACGTTTTCAGTTCCTTACGGTCAAGCTTCTGAATTAGTTGCCAAAGAGTAAATATACTAAAGCTTTTGCCCTCACTTCGCGGAGGCGTGCGAAATATCCTGCGTAGCTCGGATGTATCAGTTCCGCTAGGCACGGACGGGTTACAATAAAAGATGAACGCAACGTAGGCATCGTCAATCGTTGCATCAGTAACATCCGGGGAAGGTAAATAGCGCGTCTCTGCAGCCATTCTTCCTTCTCTGTGTCGGTTCTGGGACAATACAGAAAATGCAGGGGACATGGATGCTGCAGAGTGAGAATCCGGGGTTCGAAGTACTCCCGAGCGAGAGTCTCTAGGAGATGGCTGAACGTTCCGAGAAATATCTCTTCTAGAGATAGGCGGAGACATTGTATGGTCTAACCTGTTATTTTGAGATCCGCCAGAGGGGGAACTGTTTTGCAAGCCAGGTTCGTTTGCCGGCGGGTATTTAGCATATTGTTGAATAAGACCGCCATTTGCCAAACCGTGCTGGGCAGCATCTGCTTGACCCCCCATATTTGGATACGAGTCCATGAGTTCTGATATGGGCTGGCGAGGTAAGGTATGTGCTATTGAATGGATTATGTAGCAATTGGGTGAGAGCTACAATAATTGCAGTCTCACAGGCCGAAGAGATGAAGTTCAAGATTTGTGGAATGATCAGACGCCAATATTCGACGTAATACAATAAAAGTTGCAGTATATCGCGTTTTTGCTGCGCAGTACTCTGGCCATATCAATTGACGTTCTCAGGTGGGTGCTCAGAAGAAGACGCCAATGAAATGGTCACGGTGGCAGCGAGGAATGGGGCATTGCCAATAGAATGTTTCAGTAAGAATGCATGGATGAGCACATATAAATCGATAAAAACATGTGCTATTTTATTATCGAGTAAGAAAGAAGCAGCATCGTTGACATTGTTCTGCAGACAAATTGATCGACGACGTTGAGGAGGTTGGAAAAGGCAGATGCGGCTAAAAATAGATTGCTGCTTAATAACGCGCTGGGCGCTTAAGCATAACTTGAACCATCATGCTGATTATCATTTTTTATACAGATTGTAACAGCATCGGATGAATAGTCGAATTCTAAGTCGCTACTTAGTCAAGCCAAATTAAACCCTGTTTTCAGTCCACGCAGTGTATCAGTTGAATTACACTGCCCGACATGGAATACAAAAAGCACTTTATTCCCCTCGAGTCTGATCCCGAAATATTCACAACGTTGATGCACAATTTAGGCATCTTTTCGCACCTTTAAATTTATTGACGTGTGGTCCCTGGAAAATGAGATGCTGGCCTGCATTCCCCGACCCGTCCTTGCATTGATTCTGGTCCTTCCGCCCTGTCCCGCATACGAGCGCCGTCTCAAGGCTGGAGGGACAATTGCCGCAGATTCTATTAAGGACGAAGTTGTGTGGTTGAAGCAAACAATCAACAGTGCTTGTGGCCTCTACGCTATCCTGCATGCCGTGTGCAACTTGCCTAGGGCTATCGGTATATAATCGGTTTCTTTTCGTCATCTCGAGGGAACATAAGGTTTACAGACTTCAATTAGAGACTGGGTCCAGCCTCTATCGACTGGCGAAGCTGGAACGATTAGAGTGTACTCGGTATCTAGAAAACTCGAAAGAAGTAGAAGATGCTTATGCAAGGGCTGCTCAAAGTGGCACTTCCAACGCCCCATGCGCTGAAGACGAAGTTGACCATCACTACATATGTTTTGTTAAGCACTCCGACCATCTGTATGAGTTGGATGGTGACATGGATGGACCTACAGATCGAGGCCTTCTGGAGGGCGAAGAAACTCTGACTATGACTGCTGTTGACATTATTAAACAGTATTTGGATAGTCAAGGAGACGAAGCATTTGGGTTGTTGGCTCTCATAGAAGAGTAATCAACTAGTACCGCTGGGTGGTAACTCTTTTCTATCTAGGTGTTGCGCTCCAGCACGTTTTGAAAGAAGTGTATCGCCGTCTATGCGCCTCCAACGGTTGAGCCGCGTGATGCTGCAATCCTATGTACCGGTGTCTTACTTTATTCATGGTTTTTAGCATTTAGGTTGACTTTCTGTCCGCAAGAATAACTTTGCAATTTTGCTGTGGCAGGCTACGAGCTGTGAGAAACACTAATATTGTCCTGCACCTAGTATTTTCTCACAAAGGGTGATCCCACGGGAACCAGAAGAAGTAAAGTTTGATCCTTTTCCGCTTGACTGAACCAACTGTTGTAAAGCAACGTCAGAAGAGAAAGATTCCGTTCGCAACTTGTTGTATAGTGCTTCAAATCACTACTCGACAGAGGAACAGGACAAATTACATGTAATTTGACCTCTATATCTAAATGAAATTCATATAAACGTAAAATTCGTTGGTTTCAGTAGTATCTTCCATAAGTTGTAACTCCCCACGTCGGCTAAAAATAGCAGGGCGCTTATTTGACAGGTGATAAGCGCTAGGCGATAAGCGCCAGGTACCGGATTACGTCATGATCTCGGTCTGCTCGGCGCATATCAGATTCAATTTCAACCAACACTTCAACTTCTTCCCAGGTCACTTTATTCACTTCTCTGGCTTCTCCTTTTGCCAGCAACGCCACATGCTTTTATACAGCGGGTAGTGGGTTATTTTTTCTTGTTCCTCGAGAATCTCTCTTCCTGTGTCTACTCCGGCTCTTCTATGTCCTCGAGCCTTTCGCCTCTGACATCCCATGCCTTGCCTACACACTAGCATCTTGCCAACAGGTTCGACGTCGATGTTGTCCAATTCTCATTATCTTTTCTTATTTTTTGCTCTGTAGGAGTCTTCCCCCTCCCCCAACTGTTCAAATGGCTCCTACACTTCGCCCACTCGCTCCCAACCCCAGGCAGACATCACGCCCGGTTCGATCTAGTCGAAAGCGGGTAAAGACATACCGCGAGGACAGTTCCGAGGATGAATTATCTTTCCTTAATGATATGGGAGTTTATGACTCCGATACGTCCCCTCGTCGCCGTCCCCTGACTTATCGAGAGGACATGTCAGACAGTCTCTCCGAGCAGTTGGTCGATGCTACACCTGATGCCGCTGAATTACCATTGCTGCCTGCAAAGGTTACGCGAGCATCTTCAACCCGTGCGAAGCGCTCCTTATTCTCAAAAAATAAACCGGAGTCTGTTAAAAATCCGTCGCCCAAAAGACAAAAGCGACAAATCAAAGTTGAGGCATCACATTCGGGGCCCCCTGGCATAATTGCACCCTGGCAAAAGCTCCCATATCATATTCTTCTTGAGATTTTCAATTACGCCTTTAATGCATCGGGTGCCAAGTCTCTCTCGGATATTACAAAGTCAGTTCGATGGCTGCTGAATACTGCTCGTCTTTGTCGAGCGTTCTTTGAACCTGCCATTGCAGTTCTCTATTATTCACCCCCCCTTTTCCCGCCGTCTAGACTGACTGGGCTAGTTCATTTGCTTGAACAGCCACAAGAGACCCTCTTTACCAATTATCGAAACAAAATCAAACGGCTCGATATTTTATTTCGTCATTACCATGTTCGCCATTTGGATCTCGGGCAACTGGTCGCCCTGACACCCCAGCTCCAGCATCTGCGGCTACATGATGCTGCACAGCTTGCTATGCCCCCACCTCTTAACGTAAAGTATCGCTCGCATAACTGGGACAATTTTCTCGATGCTTTGGATGCGAACAATATCCATCTCCGCAGTTGGACATGGAATGGAGAGTTTCTTTTATCCTCGCCGCGGTTTCAGCTCCGGAAGATCGCCGCAGTACACACTCGTCCAGCGTTTGTCAGTCTACAAAGCCTACAATTCATGAATCTGCCTCCAATATCTCCAACAGCTGAAGCTTCCGGTGGCGATCCAGATGTGTGTCAGCTGAAACCGGGGGAAGTTCTAGCATCCGCTATTTCTTTGCTGCCTGATTTGCAGCAGCTCGATATTCAAAAATGTTACAATGTCGACGACGATTTCTTATCGAGCTTTGACCTCAGCCTCAAGTCACTTAGGATAGTCAACTGCGAAAATGTGACATCCGCAAATTTCGGTTCATTTCTTGCTCGCTGTGGTCAAAATCTGCGTGAACTCGTGCTCGAACATAATCGGAATCTTAATATGTCCTTTACAACCGACCTTGCCGTGTCGTGCCCCCGCCTTCAAGAATTCACGCTAGACCTGAACTTCACATCGCCAGTCTCCTTTACTCACGATGTTGACCCACACTTTGACGAACTCCTTCCCGACTCCGAAGTCCCGTCCTGGCCATCTTCGTTACAGGTCCTGAAGCTCGAGCGCCTGCGAAAGTGGGAGATTTCCACGGCTATGTTATTTTTCGACGCACTTATCAACTCTGCGCCCCGTTTGCAAAACCTGAGAGTACTTATTTTATCAGCAATTCTTGAGATTGGCTGGCGCGATCGAGCCCACTTTCGCAAGGAATGGGTGGGGAAATTAGAAAAAACATACCGCAGGCAGTCATTACCTCCAAATTCGCGTCTGCAGTCTATCCACAAAGACATCACTGCTGGTGTTCGTGCTAATGGTCGCTCCTCTGAACCTAACAAACGAGCCCTTGCTCGTCCCGTGCCGCGCCACAGCACGCGTATTGCCCATCAGAAGTCGGCAGAGAACAGCGACGATGAAGTCAGTGGCGATGCGACGGGCTTAAGCTCAGCTTCGGAGCCACACTACATCCAAGGCATGTGCGATGTCGTTGAGATACGGGTTGACAATCTACGCCCCGCAGACGTTCTGCTGACGAACGATAATTTTGAGGATGAGGAGATCAGCGGTGACGAGGACTGGAGTGGACAGGATCCGGATGATGCGGATGGCTACGCGTGGTAGGAGAGCATGCTTTAGGAGTGGACTAGATCGTGAACATTCTGGAGTTGGTGGAATTCTCGTGTATCTTTTTTATTTTATTTCTTTTGCATATCCATGTGATAGATATGTACTATTATGGAATATTTGGCATGGTTTCTGGGAAATAAATGATGGGAGGGATAAAATCAGGTTTTTCTGTTATCTTAAGGCGCTTTGTGGTTAGATTTCTTACCTGATTCATTGGCTTCGGCGTGAGTTGAAACGGCTTTGATAAAATGGTATAGGATATAGGTCAATGGAACAGGACAACATGAGGACAACATCAAAACCATTTTATGAAAAAACAATCAATTAATTAGGCCCCTTGAGCACTACAATGACTCATTCATCTCTTTCAAGTTAGACGACCTTCTTTGCTCCCACTTCTCTTCCCTTAGTCGTAATTCCGTATCCCCGAGCGCTTCCAAAACGATGAATACAAGACTGTATTATGGATATATTAACGATCACATGGCTTCTGGCCAGTTGATATAATACATTCCATAGATGGCAAGTAATGAAAGCAATTGAGCCCCGCAGCACAAAGTTTCGAAAGTCCGCTTGCTACCTGTATCCTTACCTGCCCAGCCGAGATACAGCAACCGTCAACGCCTCCTTCCAATTGAAGACCCAGGCAACTTGCCGGTGCATCCTAGCTTGATCATTCTTACAACACAGCACTTCAAGCTTTAGTTTGGGCATGGCAGGTCTACATGTGTCCGCGCAGCAACCGGCAAATACTCTCCTCTCCCCCCTCCCCCAAGCCAGCGTGCAATTGGGACAAAGACACCCTGACATTGCCAGGTCGAAGGCTATGAGACGTGCCTTTGCAACCAGCATTACTCTGGCAGAATATGCACCCTTAGAGGGAGACTGAGGTACCCATTTTCTTCCTACGTGCCATGTACTTCACTGGACTCCCTTTGGATAGTGCTGACGCCCTCGTTAGAAGATGAATATCTCGCGAAACACATCTGAGAACCGAGCAGAGCGCAAATCACAATGGCCATGGAAGCAAATATTTTAATAATTTACCATTGACCACGCCTTCATCAGAATATTTTGTTGGCTTGTATGATATCCTCGACTGTGATCTTGAAGACAGTCTTACCTGTTTGAAATCGTTCCTCCACAGCCTCCATACAGATGTCGTGTGAGACCAATACAAACGATAAGCTGCGCACAAAAGAGCTTCTAATGACCTCTCTAGCCGCTATCGTCTATACGATTCTGCTGGATGAGTTCCAATCACAAAGGCAATATTAGCCCTTCCCCGAAGTTATCGCGGATGTCCCTCAGCGGTCCACTACGTCAAGGTCCCCTAAGAGGGGCAAGTGATCTGTGACGATATGCGGCTTCTTTGAATGTGATGACCGGCTCGAGATACTAAGATGTCTAATAGTCTCGTGCGGTACATTCATAAATGCCAGACGTAGAAGGGGCTACGAAGGGGCTTTTCCCCTGAATCTTGCATCTTGGGGGAACTTGGGCAGGCTCTCAAACACAGCGTCTATCAGCATGCAGGTTTCGAACTGGGTCACAAACGGCCGCAGACAACATTCCTGTCGGCCTCTGCTAAATTTCTCTACTGAATGAGTTTTGGGCCATCCGCCATCATTGGAGTTAAGGTCAATTCGATTCTTGACTAAAATGGAAGAAGGCCATCCAACTCAGAATTTACTGGAGTTCCATTAGAAAGGTGATGGCCAATTAAAACAGTTGCAATGCTGTATATAGTAGTAAGGCAGTGCTCATAAAACGAGGCACAGCTGCGGACGTTGGAAAAGCTGCATATAGAATACAGAAAAGAAGAAGCAGAGCAAGAAAAAGAAGAGCTCAAACATATCAGAACTGGGAGGAGATTTAACCCCGTCTGAATAATTCTTATCACATCAAGGCTCATTTGCCGCACACACACACACACACACACACACACGACTTTCTTCCTGTCCTTTCCATCCATTCCATTTTATCCTCACTGGTTAAGGCCAAAGCCAGAGCTGACCCGGGGTTTGCTCTCGAGGCCCCTCTTCCCTGGGTGGTCCTTCTAATTCTTCTTGGGATTTTTCTTGGGATTCTTCTTGGGATTCTTCTTGGGATTCTTCTTGGGATTCTTCTTGAGGTTCTTCTTGGGGTTCTTCTTCTTCTTATCCTTCTTCTTGTCCTTGGCCACTTTCTTGCACGCCTTCTTATCCTTCCGCACACATTTTCCGCCCTTCGCAACACTATCCGGCGCAGAAGCCAGCGGATCAAAGATCTGGCCAACCTTATCCAGATATTTGTTCTTGCCGCAAATATTGGTAAACCAGCCACCAAAAGCATTCGGACCCTGACCATTATTGGCTATCGTTTTGGCACCTTTCACTGCAGTTTTCATCGCAGCACCTGCCTGGCCTGCACCTGGGACAAGAGATACGCCAACCTCCAAGACAGTATCGAGGGCACCAAAGAAAACAGCACAGTTGATAGCAGCCAATTTCGGCATGGCCTTCAAAACCTCCATTGCCAAAGTTTCCACGATAGGGTTTGAACATTGACATTCGCCGATTGAGTATTTGTTGCCTTTGTGATCCTTCAATTTCTCCCCTTGCTGGCCCATACATGTGATGCTATCGGGTTTGTCATCCCCCTTCTTGGTTTCGAGCTTTCCGCACTTTTTCTCGCAGATTTTGATACCAACGGGGTCCTTGTCGTGCTTATCGTAGACACGACAGAATCCCTTTTTTTCGAGCAACTTTGTTAATTTGTCGAACTGTTGCTTTGGAGACAAGGTTGCCTCCTTGCCGTTCCAGAAAGCAGTGGTCGTCGTGAGATGGAGGGCGCTCAATTGTAAGAGAAGAAAGGCAAACAGAAGTTGGAGCTTCATGGTGTCGGACGGTTGTCCCCTGCCGGGACTTGTCGCTGCAGGGGAAGATAGCGAGAGGGTAGCGGCAGAGAAAAGGTTATCATAGGGAGCTTGATAATTCTACCTCATGTCCCTCGAGAAGGCAAGGGTTGAGAAAGGCAGGTAGGTGAGACGCCTCAGGGACCAATGTGCCACAGTTTTCTTTTGAAAAAACTTGCGATCCAAGTTGTGAGAAAGATGAGAAGCAACCGACACCTTGTTTCAATAATAAATACAAGTTATCAGATAAACTTCAATAGGCCAATCTCAGCCGCAGCGGACAGACCGTGGTTCAATTATGGATACAATGGCATCGAACCCCCTTCTGGGCCTTCCCACGAGTCACGACCGATGAAAGACGGGTCCTGGATGTCCTTTTTTAGCAGGTAGCAGGGGTTGTTTGGTTGTTTGGTGGGTTGTTCGTCCTGGAACCCTGGGAGAGGCTGCTTAACTAAGAATTGGTGGATGTGCTCGCTAACACAGCCCGGAGTTAGTTAAGACCGCCCCGACACAAGACAACAAGACTCGGCGGTGGCATCTTCCAATGTCAGTCGCAAGAATAATAAGAGTAATGATAATAAGAATAATAGGGGCTGTCGAACCATTGAAGGCCTCGCCACAGAAGTGATGAATCAAGAGTATCGGTCTTATCAATACTCCAGCCATAATGAAACATTGTTGAATTCGGCTTCCTGGACAGCAGTCGCTGGTGATGACGAACTCAAATAACAATGCCAATGACAACGATGGCGGCAGCAGCCCGAGTCATGATTGAGTGTCGTATATACGGCTCCTCATTCACCATTCGATTATTTGCCCATGATCCTGGGCAGACATCGATGGTTAGTCAGGCATGCATGCATTTGCACGTGGAACGAACACACTCTGGGCACCGTCCAGTATGCGGCAATTAATTATTAAATAATCACCCCAGGGACAAACAAGGACAAAGAAGCCATCTATCTCCTGCTCGGCCGTCCCGAACAAAGCCATTCAGTCGAGCATCGCCGTCCGTTTTGAAATCCAGGCTGTTGCTTTGTCCGGTCGTCCTCTTCATCTTCTTCAAGTTCTCACCACCGATATCCTCCTCCCCGCATCGTCTCATCGCTGCCCCTCCCAGATACCGCCCGATCTTATCGACAGCCTTTACGGATCGGCCGCTGGACACTGTCAAAAGCTATTCATTCAGCTACTCGGTCGTCTGTCACGGGAAGAGCTAGAATGTTGAATTAGCGGACTTGTCCATCTCACTATCAGGTCGGTGCCGTCTCCGATTATGGGATTTCCCTCTTTGTTCCATCCGGCGTAAATGCATATTCACGTACTAACATAGTATTTGCCAGTTAATCCTGTCTGAAAGCGTATGTTTTGTCCCGTTGCAACTTGCGTATCCAACCTCCAACCCCCAGACGATATTCCTTTCTGCCGCGTTCCAGCCCCTTCTTGTCTCATTGTGTGCTGTACATCCGCCCGTGTGCTGTACATTACCTGCAACTGCAATCTGTCGTGGCGTGGCTCTGCTCGATTCTTGTTTAGCTAGCTGCGGTTAAACTGTTTTGATTTGCTGCTAGGACATCCACTGTGGGTTTGCAGAGCGCGCTTGGTGCAGTGACGACAGATCACCTCGTTCCGTCTCGCAAATATATACATCTATTAACCGTTGGCTTGATTAGGATATATAGGAAAACAATTTGGGGTTAGTGGCTTTGATGAGACGGCTTTTGCAAAGCGAGATATATCCCGCACCGCTGGGTGCTGTCCGAACATGAGTAGTACGCAGTCTTCGCGCATCTTGACCCCAGCAGATAGCGGCGGGCCCTCTTCCCCGCCACCAACACTGCCAGAGGGCTGGTACGTATGCTTTTGTTTTGTCGCTGTTATTGCCCGTACTCCTTTGCTAAGAACAATTTGCTCATCCATCAAATCTACTCGAGTAAAGGCTTGCACAGTGGGAAGGCGTCTCGAGAAAATGGTACTATGTGCAGCGAGCAACAGGCAAATCTCAGTGGGAAGTTCCCACCGAACCCTTTATCCCGACCCCTTCGTCGACCCCTCAGTCCGCCGCCAGTCCCAGTCCTTACCACCCTCCGCGAATGGGAAGTTTGCCTGCTCAGGATACTACTGAGGCGACAAGGGAGTTGATGAGCCTGCGCGGAGGCAATATGAGACAGTCTGGTGGTAGCTTTCCCGTATGTTACTGGGTTCTTTATACTTCTCTCTCCTAATGCGGCGAAGGAACCAGGCATGCTGATCTATACATAACCGACCCCTTAAGAACACACATTTTGATAGTTCAACCGTCACACCGCAATCGACGCAAGAATATCAACAAGTTCCATCCGCAGGATCGCAAAGCACGCCGGTCGCTGGCGTTTCAAACCACCAATCCCGCTCCCCTAGTCAAGGCATACTTAACCAGGTCGCATCGGATCTTGCCCACCGCGTTGCCGAAGGTCAATCGAACCAGCAAACGGTATATCTTCTCAAATTTTACTTGTAAGAAAATGATAATGGTTTTTTCAAAGCTAATGTCGGGGAAGTCCGACCAGTCTCAGTTTAGTTATTCGCAGCCCGGCCCGTATACCAACAACTTTAACCCCCAATACCCCTCCGGTCCAAACCAGTTCCATCAGGGTTACCAAATGGGTCAGGAAAATGTGCAAATGCAGGACGCGAGTCCAATTGGCGCCGCATCCTCCCCGCAACAGCAAGATCCATCAGTCGCCTACCATGCAGACACCAACATGTATGCGCAACAACAACAACAATACTCCCTAGGCCAAGCAGCTGGGCTCGCCCCGAACACGGACAGCCAGTATCAATACCATCCAGCACAAAATCAGAGCACTGTGCAGCAACCAGCAGACCAGACAATGATGCAACCGGGTCAGCAGTATGCACCCGCACCCCCGCAGGTAGACCCCAACGCCATCACAGTCATCCACCGCGAACCCGGCGCACCCCCGCTCTTCCCAACCCCTCACCGCGGCGGCCCACGACAACCACACAACTCACGCATAACCACGCCCCCGCGCTCCGCCGCGCATTACGACACCCATCCCCGGCAATACTACGCCAATGAACCACGAAGTTCCAACTCTCCACCCACAGCCATGCACAACCAGCCCCCCTATCCACACCAAGATGCCATGTACCCGCAGCACAGCATGGGCCCACCGCCGCCGCATTACGGGAACCGAGGGGACTATCCGTATGACTCCAGGGCATATAGACCGGTGGACGATTATGGTATGCCGAGACCAGGGCCATCGCCTCCGGGGATGCATGGAGGAGGGCGATATCCGCCAGCTCATCAGTATGGGGGTGGAGGAGGATATGGGAGGTAAGGCAATCGCAAGATCGGAGGGGTGGAATGCTATAGAGCGAAGATTTCGTTCCTTCGTTCTTTATGCTTTTTTTCTAACTATGTTTTCTCCCCTTGGGTAACGACGATACGGCTTTGTTCAGGCGAGTGATAACGTCGGTTGTATGGCTTTAGTGACAGGATGATACATTTCCACGATGAATCTCTTTTGTTTTGATTGTTTTGATTGTTTTTTCCCCAACTTTTCTGTTTGTTTCATTGCTGCATACTCTCCAGCTCTCTCAAAGACCGTGGTGATTTTGGATTGGCGGCTACATCTTGTCTTTCGCAAAAAATACTAATAGTAGTAATATCTTGTCCAGACGCTTTTTGCAGATAGAACTCCCTAGTAGTAATATCTAACAGACACAAACTTCTATTCTCTCATACATTTATAGTGTCATATTTCTTTTGCTGCTAGTGATAATGCGCTCGCAGATAGGGGCTTAGACATCAAAACTGTAAATGATCACCTGGGCAGCTCCGCCGGCGGGATTCCACGGTTGCCCAGCGGGAAAGTGCACCACGTGATCCATTTCCGCCGCGGCCCCATTGCAAAGGCGGTGAGCGCCAAAAGCTCCCCATAAAAAATATTATTCTGCCGCGAAAAAAGCAAAAGCAAAAGCAATTGATCGGAGGAATAATCTTTTATTCAGTTTCAGCCGTCTACAATCCTCCAATTTCCTCCTCCCCTTCCTTCTTCCCTTCTTATTTTTTTATAGATATTTGCGACAATGGCTTCAGTATACAAATCCCTCTCGAAAAAGAAGAATCAGCCCGCCGTCGCCGATGTCGAAGATGGAGAGGATGCGGACGTCTCCATGCAAGATCTGCTAGAGGACCCGGACGAGACGAGCGATAGTGACGAGGACGGTATGGACGATGATGACCAAGAAGATTCTGAGGGGGCTGAGAGCGGGAAGAATGAAGCGGGCGAGGATAGTGTCCGTGCTACGGCGCGGGAGAAAGTGCAGTCCGGGATATATATGCCCAAGACCAGAGTGCTGATGTTGACGTCGAGGGGTGTTACGCATCGGTATGTTATTTTCCCAAGATATGAATATCATATAAGTTATCTTTGGAGGAGCAATTGGAGCGCTTGTTGCTCACACTCTTGAAGATTAAATAACTAATTGTAATAATAATAAAAATAATAACAGACACCGCCATCTTCTCGCCGACCTCTCTTCCCTCCTCCCACATACCCACAAAGAAAGCAAACTCGACACAAAGAAGAAAACAGCCGGCTACAACTACCTCCTCAACGCCCTCGCAGACCTGCACTCGTGTAATGTAATCTTCTTCCTCGAGGCAAAGAAGCGCGGCCAGGATCTATACCTCTGGCTCTCGCGCCCGCCCAACGGACCCACTATCAAGTTCTCTGTCAGCAGTTTACATACCATGGGCGAGATGGGGACAGGGTTCGCGGGCAACTGTTTGAAGGGGGGCAGGGGTGTGGTGGTGTTTGACAAGTCGTTTGATGAGAATGCGGTTATGCGGAGTGGTAATGAGTACAGGGGGCTTGTGAGGGAGATGTTGCGGAGTGTATTTTGCGTGCCGAAGCGCGGGGTGAGGGGCCTGAAGCCGTTTATTGATCGGGTCATTGGCGTGTTTGGGGTTGATGGGAAGATTTGGATAAGAGTGTTTGAGATTCGGGAATCGGAGGAATCGTCGGTTTTGAAGAAGGCCGCGGGTGATGATGAAGAAGAAGCCGATGGTGATGAGAAGAAGAAGAAGACGCAGAAGCCCAAGAAGGCCAAGAGCGGACAGCCGGAGATTAAACTTGTGGAGATCGGACCGCGCTTCGTGCTTACGCCCATTGTGATTTTGGAGGGTAGCTTTGGTGGACCTGTCATCTATGAGAATAGGGAGTTTGTCAGTCCCAACCAGGTGCGCAGGGAGATACGGCTTAGCAAGGCGTCGCGGTTTGCGTCGAGGCAGGCTGGACAGAGTGATCGGACGGTTAAGCGGGGCGGGCTTGGGTTGACGACGGAGGGGAAGGGAAATCGGAGGGCGGATCCGTTGGAGACGAAGAAGGTGTTTGGATAATTGCGTGTATGAATGGACTGAGGGGGAGAGAAGATACCTTTGTAAGGAAGGGGTTTGCTTGGTATTTACTTATTTTTTCTTTTTTGTTTCATGGGACTGGGTATGTATTCTGTACGCATTTTACTTTGTCGCTCGGTTTGTTCTATTATAAAAATACATTTCTTATTTTCTTATTATGGCTTCTCTGTTACGCTGGTACGCTGGTGGGATTGATGATACTTCATGAATTGAAGCCCAGATCACCCAGTATACCTCTGTTTAAAGCTTCCCGTAAACTGACAAATTAGAAAGTAACTACTCTGTACACTTTATGGAATACAATCAGGCCAATTGCCACAATAGTTGAACACTATTACCTCAGGCGCGCCTTTTGGCATGTCCTCTAAACCCTGAATAGGGCGCCTTCAATAGATCGTATCTAGTTCCCCGTAGCGTGTACACGTATGTAGGTTTTTTTTTTTTTTTTTTTTTTTTTTTTTTCCCTTTGAATTATGCGCAGAACAGACAGCTTATGTCAAATGCCGGC